>JAEQBH010006082.1:0-292829 GCA_016808115.1 Tetrastigma voinierianum
CTGAAATCACATGTCCTCGATAGGCAACATTGTCTAACCAGAACTAGCATTTACTAAATTTGGCATACAACTGATTTTCCCTCAGAATCTGTAAAACAACACTCAGATGCTCCTCATGATCTTCCTTACTGCCTGAATAGATCAAAGTGTCATCAATGAATACTATAATAAATCGATTCAAATAAGGTCAAAGATCCTGATTCAAGATCCATAAAAAACAACTCGCATTAGTTAGTCCAAATGGCATACCAAGAACTCGTAATGCCCATACCGTGTTCTAAAATTGCCTTGGGAACATCCACCACCGATCTTTTAATTGATGGTAACCCGACCAAATCAATTTTTCGAAATACCTCGCCCTCGTAATTGATAAAAATGATCATCAACTGGAAGCCGGGTATTGATTTCGTATTGTCACTTTATTCAACTCTCAGAATCAATACACAATCTCAAACTTCCATCCTTTCTTCACAAACGTAATTGAGCCTCAAGGCGAAGTAATTCTGCCCACAAAACCCTTATTCACAAGCTCTTCCATATGTACTTTCAATTCTTTCAATTCTAAATGAGCCATCCTGTAAGGTGCCTTAGAGATTGGTTCTGTCCCAGGGCTAATTCTATCTGAAAATCATTCTCTCTATCTGGAGGTATACCTAGAAGATCCTCTCGAAATACATCCAGAAAATCTCTGACTATCGTAATATCTTCCAATCGACTACCACTATCCCTCACCTCAATGGCATAAACTAGGTACCCTTTGGATATGACTGAGCATCTTACTAGCCTTCATAGTCACAGGCATTGTTAGCAGTGCATTGTAAACTATAGAACACAACCTTTGTCTCCCTTGGTCCGTAGAACCTAACCTCTTTTCTATAACAATCCACTGTAGCATGATGTATAGATAGCCAATCCATGCCCAAGATAACATCAAATTCATGGATGTCTAATAATATCAAGTCTACTAGAAACTCCTGGCCTCCAATAATCACCCTGCTATCCATATAAACACTCTCTGCTAGCCGTGAATCCCCTGTAGGAAGAGATACCATTATGTTGTAGTCTATAGGTTGGGACTCCACATTAACATTTGACATAAACCCCATAGAAATAAAAGAATGTGTAGCTCCAGGGTCTATAAGAATATGAGCATCACGGTCAAAGACTGAAATCATAATTGCCAACATCGGGAGAAGCACAAAGATCCCGCTAGGTAACCGCAAATACCCCACCATCAAGTAGGTCGCCCGAGTCCTCCGGTGGTCGAATTTCACCGCTAGTACACTAGGCTCCACCAGAAGAGTAGAACCCCACCGGTGCCCCCTCTCACTCGACTCTCTACCAACGAAAATGGCCTTCGCATCGGGTGCCATCGTAGTCGACCCATCGCCGGAGTAGCTAACTATGGACATTCCTGCAAATGTCCTAATCGCCCACATATGTAAAATAAATATCGGTATTCATCCGCACTCCCCTCTATGAAACCTTTCCACACTTATCGCATGCCCTGGGGTCAAGAAGTTCCACTTGGTCGCTTTAACGAACTCCTAATTGATCTGTCGCTTCTCGACCTGCCTTGCACTAGCTACCCGGTTGTGGTTTTCCTCCTTTCGACTTTTACTGGGATCCACCCCGAGTCCAAGTAGATCCATTTCCTCTTTAGCCTCAGAAACCTTATGCAACTGAGGAGCTAATCCCAAACTCCTTCTATATCCCCGATGGCGCCTCAACCACCTGTCCATACTGGTATGAGAGACTGACGCCAAAATGCTCTTGACATCTTTTCTCAGGCCCACTACAAACCTCACTTTTCTGTACCTCGTGGTCAAAAAATAGAGGAACATGTCACACTAGTTTCGAGAACTTCTTTTCATAATCTGTCACTAATATGGTCCCTTGCTCAAGCTTGAAAAATTCTTTAATTTTCTGATCTTTATAGACCGTAGGGTAGAATTTCTAGAAATCCCTTAAACCGGAGTCCAGGACACCCTCGAAATCGTCAGACCGCTTCCACCGCCGCGCTCTGCCTCTCAATAGGTGCTAAAATATGTCACCATCTGCCATCGGAAAAATCCCTTTAACATTGAACACCTCATTACCCCCAGTCGCCACCATGCCTTTCAGATCCCCGCCCGTCATAATTTCGCCCCCACTTCGCCTCCTCAATGGACACACCGCCGGCTCGCCGGGTCGACGAAATGCTATGGCTAAAACTGAGCCATCCGATTCAGCGTATATATCCACTCCATTCAAGGAACAGAGGTGGAATAGTATTATTAACTGCATTCATCTATATGTTCCTCAACTGGAGCCGATAACTCTACAGGAACTCTCCTCTAGGCAGTGACTCGCCTTCGACGACGCATTTTCCTCAGAACATGTAAACATATCATATGTTATAATGTTCATATGACATTTTAAATTATTAAAATAATTTGCAATCTACAAAGATTAATTATTTAGAGATTTGTGGTATTCTTCAAAACACAAAAACATTTTCAAAACTCGGGCTGATACCATACAAAGGGACCTAACTGAAGCCTTTTCTTAACTTTGGGACCTCCGACACTCCTACCGATTCAAAAAACCTTCATTCGCTTAAAACCTTTTAAAAGTGAATCGGAGCGAACCCATTTATACAAGCACGCTTTCATTAAAATCTTATGTTATAAAGTATACCTTTTTTTTTTTGTTTTTTAAACATTAAACCCTTTATAGAAAATCGGTAGAGTTTCCCTTTATTTTTCTGACATGTCCCAATTTACAAACAATTTAATAAAACAATTTAATTTACTTCACATCCAACAATGGACAACAAGTCCACCACAACCAATTTCAAATCAACTTTTAAAATCATTTCGAATACTATAGATATATAAACAATCTTAAAAACTTATATACATTACAAAAATAAAGGTGGTACAAGAAGTTATTTACAACAAAACTATACATTTTCAAAAGGTGGTCATTCACGTGAGCCGCAGTGTCACCGGGCTCCTGATGATGCTCGAATCGTGACGTTAGTATCTGCCACTGAAAACATTTTATAAAACATTTGGAAAATGGGTGAGCTAAAGGAGCTAAGTGGGAGTATAGTTCATAGGAAAATAATGTTCCCAGATATAGTTCAAATACAATGTGTAAAACAATTGTATAGAGATCTCATTTACGTTGCATTATTTTCCTTTCTATTTAAATACATCGTAAACAATTTATAGAGATCTCATTTCTATAAACATTTTACTTCTTTTTCATATAGTTCAATACAATGTAAAAACAATTGTATAAACATATCATTTCCATAAACATTTGTTTTACTTTCTTTTTCCATATAGATCAAATACAATGTAAAATGGGCCAGAATAACATATTTTCAATATACTTTCTTTCCTTTTGAACTGGCCATATCCACGTGGAACCCCACAAACCTTTAACCACCGTTGGTCCATGAAAGAACCTCTGAGGAAACAGTCTTACGATCACTAATGACCCAAAAAGGAGCCTCCGAGAAATTGTGCCATATTGTTAACCACCGTTGGCCCATGAAAGAACTCGAGTAAACAACCACGATCATCAGGGATGGCCCAAAGAGAACTGGAGCAATCGTGCCCCGTCTTTAAATACCATTGTACTCATGAAATAAATCATTATGCGTTGATAAAATTTTCGTATTTCTTTAACGTGGCATGGCAATATGCATCACTCTTCCCTTCCCTCTATAAAAATCCTAACCCTTTCCATGTACCACTTGACTTCACAGAATGCACTTTACCGACTTTCCTTTAAACTTTATCTGTAACATAGGGTAATCATGATTCAAACATTTTCATATAAACATGTATATATAAATATACATTCATAAATATTTCATTTTGAAACTATAAATCATGCTTATAAAACTATAATCCATAATCATTTATATTTTCAACATAATTTAAAGTCAAGAAACCACATTTCTTTTCATTTTAAACATTTATAACATAGATAAGGAAAACATATAGCATTTGTAAACATTAATATATATATATATATATATATATATATATATATATATAAGGTATATATATATATATATATATATATATATATATATATATATATATATACTGTGAACATTTACATTTTCCCTCACTCTTAGTTATTTAAGTCCTTTTCTCCTCCTTAAACAAAACTTTCCACCTCCACCCTTGTCCTTTATCACCTTCCTCCTATCAGTCACATTATCCATAAAATCCATTAACATCTGCACTATATATATATATATATATATATATATATATATATATATATATATATATATATATATATATATGTATATATTCGTGAAACATTTACATTTTCCCCTCACCTTAGTTATTTAAGTCCTTTTCCTCCTTTAAACAAAACTTTCCACCTCCACCCTTGTCCTTTATCACCTCTCCTACCAAATACATTATCCAAAACTGTATTAACATCCAGACCTTAATCATGTTCACCAAACTACAACTATACTATACTTACAACAACCCTTAAGCATTTAATCACTTCCAATTGATTGAAACCCACTTGAACTCAACCTCTTCGTTCTCATGATTTTCATGCTAACTCATGGAAATTACTACCCCATACAATAGCCCACACAATGCCATGAAATGGTCATGCCAAAACCCGACTATTCACATCGACATAACCAAGCAACCTGCACACTTGGTGCAACCATCAATTTTCAGTCACATTCTATTCATCCACTATCCTCTACAGGAATATGGTTGGAATCTTGACTCAATGGGCTTTCCATAGAGTCCAAGAACACCCAAACGGTTCGATCAGCAGCTATGGCCTTCCTAAATTGGCGTCATGACCATTGTGTTCCCTGAGAATTCGTGTGCCGGGTGCACTTTTGAATGAATTTTTGAGTCCCAAAGTGTCGAATTGATATACCTATTTCTGCAGAGATATGTTCTCCTATCAATTCAGTTTTAACTTAACAATTGAATTCACTAATTCGGGAATGAGTGATAGCTAAGTTATACAAATACGTCATGGGAGCGTTAAAAAATGTAATTCTGTCAAAACATATTTCACTTTGAATGCATTTTGAGTCCAAATGGGTCGAATTGATAATCATTTCAAGGAGATGTTCATCAGTCTAGTTTACGAATTTTGAATCACTAAATTAGATTAGTGATACAAGTTATGGCCAAAATACAATCATAATGAGAAAACTGACAACATCTACTTGACACACATGCCTAGACAAATTAACCCGATGTAGAGAAAACTCTACCTCAAATGGGGGTGATTTCACCAGACAATCACCCTTTTCTGCTTTCGTGGAAAATCCAAACCTTGGACCTTGGCAGAATCCTGTGATTCTGGTATCCATGTTTAGCCCTCGTCACGATCAACTTCACTCGACTAACGAGATCCAACCTGACAACCCCTCTGTGAATCAAGAGAGAACATCGTCTCTCTCTCTCTCTCTCTCTCTCTCTCTCACGGTTTGGATTAGACCAAAAATAAGATCTTTGCAGGTTAATTTTTTAGGTTATTATAAACAGACAGGTGGGTTTAAGATCACGCCACGTGTCACGCTTTCCTTCGGTCCGTTCGTCCCGAATAATTTACTTTGTCCCGGCTTTAGTTTCATCTATCTCAAGGATATTTTAAATATTTGATATTTTTCTTCTCGATTTTTCAAAATCTCGCTAGTCCACTGACAAGCCGCCTCGAATTTCATGAAAATCCAATCATCTTGGAATGCAACGAATTTAACTCGAGTAACTAGATTTCCTCACTAAGAGAAAATTCAATGAAGTTCGGTTTTCTATCATCCGAAATTCAGAAAATTTCAATTTTCTTCTGCAGTTTAATTGCTTTTGCCATTTTCTTAAAATTGTATTTTCACCCTCAACATACCTCGTTTTTTAATCTACTACCTTCTTGACTCAATACACATGCGAATATTTTTATTTCTGTTTGAATTATTAATTCATTTGACCTGTTTCCAATAAATACCTAACTCATCGAACACTAAATTTACGGCTCATGAAATCAGATTCATGGTCTTACAATGGGAACTCATTATCCTTAAAGTCTAGCAATATAGTTTTGATAACATCAATCCGATCAACTCAATATGTGAAGGGTAGTTCCGAATATATTTGCAGGCCTATAAATTAAGGCCATCAACATCAAACTGCAATACTACCTGTGCAATTGTTCGTGTCGCTCGAGGGGTGGACCGTGATCCTACCACTCTATGTCTTTAAAGAACTCTTGTGCTCACACCAAGGAACTATCTATACACCTCCTTTACAATAAGTAAACTCCTTCTCAACTAGAGAAATCGTAGGTAAAATTACTCTTTTGTATATATGATGGCCCCACCATGAATGATGCTCATGTTGAGCTTGTTTCTAAAAATGAATAAATGATTATCTATCATTTTAGTATCAGCGTGAAAGTAATGAAAAGGTAGAAGAGTTTAGAAAGAAATTCTTGTCTTGCATCTTCTACCTTTTCATTACTTTCACAACACGTTATCAGTACGAAGTTCTAACCAAGCACAAGATTCTAAACAGTTATTTTAAGGTAATGATCTTACGTTTGGTGGGTATATATTTTTTTACTATGATATTTTCTTTTACTCAAGCATAATTGTAGTCTTTCAATTTTGATCCTAGCCATGAAATTCTTCTCTTTATGAAGTAAGAGAGAGTGACATGAGCCATTATAAACTGTAAGTTTATTGTTCATGAAATTCTTCTCTTCCTCAAGAGTAAGAGGGGTGATTAAGGAAACAATATAACCGGTGCGATTTGATCTCGATGCCGATATCCATTTTATCGCTATGAATCTTGGCAAGGCAATTCAAGAAAAAAATCGTGCATCCCGTATGATTGCGCTAAGGCAATGATTTTTTCCATCACCTTGATGAGGGCTTGAAAATGAATATCTTACGATATCCACCTTGGAAAAATTTAAAGGAAAGATATGACCACCAAAAGACGCTATACTTTCTAAAGCCTCGTTATGATTGGATGCACTTTAAGGTTGCAGATTTCAATAAATGTAATATACCTCGCACTTTTCAAAATCATCTCTAAATTAAAAATTAAGGTGGGGAGAAAAAATCACCGAATCAGATATGTTGGAAAAACATACTACATTTCACGCCGAATGTGCTCATGCCAAAGAATATCGAGAGCGAGGTTTGCAAAATATTCTCGAATTATGAAAAAGAATATCAATCGGGAGCTCATATCAATATTTCACAAAACCACAAGAAGGTCTAACAATACAGCATGAAAGAACAATTTCAACCTTCTACAAATTATGAAAATAAATGTTATAAATGTGGTATGAAGGGGCATTGGTCACATACATGCTATATGGCTGACCATTAAGTTAAACTTTACCAAACCTCGCTCAAGGAGAAAGATAAAGATAAAATAGAAACAAATTTGATTGATGGTGATGATCAGGTGGATATTACTCATCTTGATGTTTAAGATTTTTTTGAAAATCCAAATGGCAAATTTGATCATTTAATTGGTGATGGAAATGTCCACATCAATTAATATTTTTTATTGTCTTTGGATGTTTTATGCATTTTTTTTTAGTGTGTGTCTTTTTCTTTATTTATTTGAACGCAATACTTATTTGAATTTATTTAATATACATTTTATTTTAAGGTATGGATTTTTGTGTTGGATCGCTCGGTTACAAGATAAATGGTGGCGAGATATGTCTAGCAAATAGTGTTACTACTCATACAATTCTTCAGAATCGTAATATTTTTCTCATAATTAGTCAGTTAATGTAAATACACATCAGTCCTCAAGTAGACTTGATTGATGGTTCCGAAAGAGCCACTATTATGTTACCATGTGGCACGATATTCCATATTAACGATGCCTTATATTCAGTCAGATCTAGAATAAATATGCTAAGTTTTAAATATATACATCATAATGGATATCATATTGAGACCACATATGACAATAATAAAGAATATTTATGCATTACTCATATTGTTTCAAGCAAGAAGCTTGTAGTGGAAAAATTGCATACTTTTTCTCTTCAGATTATACCACACAATAAAGATTTGAATTTAGTATAGGGGATGAGCCGTAAGCCTTCACCCAAATATTTTTATGCTTCGCACGATAGACTCGGGCCACCTAGGATCAACAATGATGAGGTTAATTATCAAAATTCACGGACATCCAATAAAGAACCAAAGATTCTTTTGTCTAGTGATTATTCAGTGTATCACTTGTTCACAAGGAAATTGATTGTTAGACCATCCTTGATACAAAAGTCCTTATTGAATCCCCAACATTTTTGGAACAAATCCAAGGACATATAGGACACCATCCACCGCATGTGGACCATTTCGCTATTTCATGGTGCTAATAGATGCCTCATCTTGATGATCACATGTTTGCTTGTTATCTACCCGCAATGTTGCATTTTCTAGGCTCCTTGCTTGGACCATAAGGTTACAAGAACATTTTCCAGATTATCCAATCAAGAAGATCTGCCCTCGAGCACTGTGAATTCTATATCTAAAGCCTTTGATGGCTTACTGCATGTCATTGAATTGAGGAACATCTGATTGTCTACAGTGTACATACTCAGAATGGCTTAGCGTAAGCCTTTATCAAACGACTCCAATTGATTACTCTCCAATCTTTCTATGAGGACACACCACTCATTTATGCTTAGGACATGCCATTTTACATGCCGCAAAGATTGCTTCAAATCTCACCATCAAGCGCACCGATAATCACCATTTTAATCAATAATTTTGGTCACCTTCCAAATCTTTCCCATTTACAAGTATTTGGATGCTCTGTACAAGTTCCAATTGCACCTCCACAACGCACAAACATGGGTCCTCAACGTCGACCAGGAATATACATTGGTTTTGATTCACCATCAATCATCAAATATCTTGAACCTTTGACATGAGATATTTTCAAAGAAAGATTTGTGGATTGCCATTTTGATGAGGTAAATTTCTCATCGTTAGGGGGAGATAAGCTACCAAAAGAGGAATGACGTGAAATTATTTGGAATGCATTATCCATGTCTCATTTTGACTCGCACACTGCTCAATGTGACAAGGAAGTACAAAGAATCACTCACCTTCAGAAGATTGCCAGCCAATTGCCTGATGCATTTACAGATACAACTAAAGTAACCAAGTCCTATATACCGGTTGCAAACACACCAACAAGGATCAATATACCAATTGGAAAAATTGCTATTATGGCAAATGATAAATACCTATGACATGCCTGAAGTAATGTGGTCGGCTTTAGGCTCAAAATACGTTTAATTCCTCCTAAGAGAAAGTAAAAGGGCAACAAAACCCTAATCGTGAAGAAAATAACACTCCTGAAGAGGCTACTCCCATAATTTCTAAAATCATAACCCCCAAAGAGGAAAGTGTCATTGAAGTGACACATGCCCCTGAAGAGGCAATAGTCCTTGAATATTTTAAAAAAATTATACCTTTCATTAATACCTTTCATTATGCCTTAATTATACCTTTCATTAACCATTAATTATTTAAAAAAAATTATACAAACATATGTTAATTTTTCTATAAATTTTTTCTAAATAAATAGTATGCAATTGGCATCAAATTGTTGGTGGACAATATGTCGGTTCATATGAGGGAAAGATTCACCAACCAATTTCACATATCCATTGTTTGTCAGATGAAGATGACTTCATCTGAAAGGAGTCTTTTAATTTTATTATTATTATTATTTTTACTACGCTCAAAAGCATATATAATAACAACATGGAAAAGAACCACTCACATTGACTAGAGTATTCAACTTTGTTAGTTAGAATACATTAATAATACTTTCCATTAAATATTATATTTAAATTTGTATGACATATCGACTTCTAACCTTTTAGTCTTTTCATCCATTTTAGAGTATAAGTGTATAGTTGGCATTTAAATTATTGAGATTATGGCACAAGGGCTCAAGTTCACATGAGGGAAAGAGACAATTGAATGATGGCATCGATAGATTATAATATCAATTTCTCTTACCAACAATCTCCAAACCATATACACTAGAAGCGTGATGACAACGCTTAAGATTAATGAAACTAGTATATACATGTTTAATAAAATTCAATGATCTTTGAATAAAGTCATGATTAATTGGAATTTATTCTATTGGGAAGCTCAAATAAGTTATTATGAGTTAGCAACCTACAACCATTTTTTATTGGTTCATTATGTCATTTCATATGGTAGTTTTAAGATTGTATTACAATCTTTAATTTTCAAATAATTATGAAGGATAAGAGATTTATTTGACTTCCCTAATACTGGGACCCAAACTATAAATGTTTCTAAGATAAAAGGACAAGAAATGCCTCATCAAGCAGCATATTAAAAATATGTACATGCTCATCACACACCAAAACCTAAGAAGCTTGTTCAATATTTCATTTTCTAATCATGCAAGACTAATAAGCAATATGAAATCATAGGCTTCTAAAATTATTGTGCAAATGATTAGAAAAGTATGAAGAAAAATAACATTGTGTAATATATAGGTGAAAAACCATCAAGGAGAGTAACAATAAGAGGTGAATGGTAAATTAAGAAATTATAATATAAGAATTAAAATTCATTAATCCAAATCACAACCATGAGATATCAAGGATAATCAAGATAATCAATTGAACAATATTTAAAAATTTATTTGGCCATAAGTTTAAGCTATTATGGCAACATGTCTTGTTTATTTATTATCTAACAACCCAAATTAGAAGGCAAATAGAAATGCTTTGCTAACGCATTTTAAAATGGTGTATGCATATATAATGACATAGTGAAACTATTGTTCATTCTACCTACCAAAAAGTCGAGGAATTAACTTGTCATTTCACACGTAAGGAAAGATACGTATACAAGATATTGCCGATGGATTAGATATGAATTCTCATGCCTTGATAGTTTGTTGAGAAATATAATTAATTAGAAGGAGCCAAACAAGACAAAATAACCTTTTTCTCCATACCACCTAAGCTTGATATATACCATGAAAAAAGGATGTCATTCACAATAATGAATATTCAACTTTTTAGTTAGACAATATTAATAATACCACAAATGGATATAAATAATGATAACTACGTAGTCGGTATATGTTGTCAATATTTTAAAGGCAAAAGTCTTGGTAAAAAGTTTAGTTCATGAATTAAGACTGTGGGAACCTATTATCCTTAAAGTCTAACAATATAAAATGGATAACATCAATATGACTAACCCAGGTGCATATGAAGGGTAGTTCGGATCATATTTTTGTGTGCCTATAAACTGAGGCCGCCAAGATCAAACTTTAAATGTTACCACTGTGCAATTGTTTGGGTGTCTGAAAAAGTGTGACCGTGATCCTACCACTCTCCTCGTTTTTTACGTAACTTGTGCTCTGAGGCACCACATATGAACTATCTATACACCTCTCATAATAAGTAAACTCCTTCAACTAGAGAATGTAGTAAAAATCAGATACAAGGTGGGTTCACTCAGACTCCGATGTTCTATGTTGGAGCTTGCTTCTAAATGAATAAAATGATTATTTATCATTTTTAGTAATGATTTTTAATTCATAAATGTTTCAAAATAATGTTTTAAAACTAGTTTATTAAAGTTCCTAATAAATAAATATTATTATTTCAAATACCTTGATATGTAAAAATAATCGTAGATGTGTTAAGATAAATAAGGTGAGGGAATAAAAAGTTAGAGTTACTTTGTTGCGTAAGTAAAGTTTCAATTTAGATTTATGAACCAAATAAAAAACTATATATAGAAGTTAATTAAATTGGTTTGAATATTAAAAAACATTAAATGTTTTCAAATTAATACCTCGATACATAAAAATGTTTCCGAACTGATTTATATGCATATTATTTAAAATTTATCTAGGCTATGTTAAAGCCATAACAGGTCTCCTCACACCAAATTTGAAGGCAAACAAAAAAAATTGAAATTGTGTATGATAAAAGATGCAACTCATTGGTGAATGATATTTAAAACTTCAATAAAGTGGTGGAAGCCATAAATGGAATTTGTGAGTCAAATAAAAAGCATTAATAATACCTTCCTTTAAATATTAATATTTTAAATTTATGAGAAATCTTATTAATCTCAACCCTAGTCTTCTTGTGACACCCTCAAACCCGAGAGTCCCGTTTGACAACCCGTCAGATCACTGGAATTCTATGGATCTGAATAACCCGATACCACACTATTGTGTGCCATTTATCTGGGATCCATATTTCACAAAAATCGCGCAGTCTCCTGTTCCTGGGAGCTCCCACCCAACATACAACCTATATAATCGTATAACCATAACCCATCCAGTGGTCTCAACAGAAGTAGTAGCCGACCACACAGGTCCATCCGTTGCAACTCTAATATACAACTATATCACAACAGTCCACAAGAGTTTATTACAACACTCTTATACATAACATATACTAAAACTAGCTTGTTCTAATATAGTTTACAAAAATATTTATCCAAGCCACATCCTGGCTTCCTTCAAAATCATGGCCTTGAGTGAGTGTTGTCTCCCCAGACACTCCTCAACTCCGAAAGGGGTCCCACGACGGTGAGCAATGCCCAAGAGGAGAATACTCCCTACAGCGCTACTCCCACCTAAGTGTACATGCAATGCCATTTCACAGCACCAAGTAAAAACATACATATTCCTACTCAAATGTTCACATGTTACGTATGAGAATGTGACTCCACCTCATTCCATGTCCCGAGTCCTCGCGACTTCCTCACACACTCATATGCCAAGTGCAGGAAACCGCCATTTATGTTTCATCAATGACCATTTTTTCCAAAACAAAGCTTTTTGTGTTATAAGTAAAACTCATTTGATTTATCAAAAATCCGCGGTGTTTATACATTTGTGGGCAACGATTTTCTGCTTCTCCTGTGCCAGACGCCGCGAATGCTAAATTTTACTCGTCGCACTATCAGATCATGTCCAACCAACTAATAGGAATTCTGCCCTGTCGACATTTTTAATGGCTTTCACCGCCGATGATAGCGTCCAACCGCAACTAAATAGACATTCTTCCATTTTTGAAATTTTTACTATTTTCACCCTTTCGGTGATCATGTCCAACCGCAACTCAATAGGTATACATTCTACCTTTTGCCATTTTTTTTTTGCCCAACACACGTATTTTCCTTCATACCGTAAATCGTGGAACTCTATGGGACGTAGTCCTAGATACCGAGTCCACCACCCATTTACCAAGAATGATAAATGATTTAAAACCATGCACACACCCATTTCATGCTATGTCCCCGTGCACAAATACAAAGCAATATGACATTGCCTATTTATATATCATGTCACATATATGATGGATGATGTATGGACAACTCTACTCATGCAAATCAACGCTAATCATTTGGACAATTATATCAATTAACAGACAATTTCCAAATAAATCACACAATTGATGTCAACATATTTATGCACACATACATTGACAACCACAAGCCATCACCAATCAAGCAATGACTTACATTATACTCTAGGCCAAGATGTGCCATAACATGTCCACAAATAGCTAATGACAAGGCATGCATTGGCCTTTTTCATACACAAACACATCACATGTCAATCCATTAGAGTACTCATATTGACATCCAAACGGGTCATTACATTGTCAAGTAGTGGCACACTCACAATCAAGTCGTATCATGGCCATTGCACACAACAATTCATCACATGCTACGATATTGAACACACATATCGACATCCAAACATGTCACTTTTTAATCAAGTGCAATGAGACACTCAAACAAGTCACATAATGGCCCTTAGCAAGCTATAATAGACCACAGAATAGTTCCAACCTCGCTTAGAAACTAGTCCCCAATACCCCAAAACTAGACACAAATAGTTAAACAACCCTAAGTTGTAAGGCCCCGAAACTACCATAACTGAGTTATAGAGGTCCGATTTGGGTGATCAAAACCTAACATCAAGTTCTAAGTGTAGACAATTTCCTTTGAGGTATACTTCAGCCCAAATTCTCACTTTTCCCAACTGAAAATCAGCCCCAAAAATCCGACAATAGGTTCGGGCCAAACATGGCATCAGAAGGCCCCGAAAATAGACCATAACTTGAGTTATAGAGGTCCAATTTGGGTGATTCAAAATCCTAACATCAAGTTCTCAGATAGAGATACAATTTTCTTGAAGGATACTAGTCCAAATTCTCCCATTTTCTAACCGAAAATCAGCCCCTAAAACTGGACATCATATAGGTCAAAACAGGGCACTATTCCCATAACCAATTAATTTGCCAAACAGCCCCTTAGGGAAAAAAGGGCGAAACAGCCCCTTAGGGCATTAAAACTCAACCAAACAGCCCCTGTAATGGAAAATAAACAAAAGTAGGAAGAATCCCTACCTCTTGGAGCGTAGAAGAAACTCTAGGAAGTCCCGTGGGCACTTCCTAAACTAGAAGCCTTTGATTTCTCACCCCGCAATCCCGCAACCCATGTTTTCGGTATCCACATGTAGCCCTCAATAGCAGATGAACCTCACTTGGCCCAACGACCCGATCGACGGACCCTAGATCAAGAGAGAAATTTTCATTTTTTATTTTTTTTTCTTCTCTCCCTCTCTCACTCTACATCTAACGTTTTTCTCCAACACCAAAAATGGGAGATCCCCTTCTAATGAAATTTTTTTTCTCCTTTTATACTTTGGATACGTGGCTCACGTCTTGCCACGTGTCCCCTTATAGCAATTCACGCTTTACCCTTGCCACGTTTCCTTTATAATTTTGCACCTGCATCTATGTATAAATTACCGTTTTACACCTTTTGTTTAAAATCAATATTTTTTCGAGTTTTACATTTCTCATTTTTTTTTAAATAAATAATATAATTGTCATTCAAATTATTGAGATTAGAGCACAAGGTTGAAGTTCGTATGGGGAAAAGACACAACTAACTTATGATATATGTTGATAGATTTGCCTCATCACTTTCTCATATCCACAAGTGTTGTTGATAAAGACAATTAATTCAAGGAACTAAAGTTTTTTGCCACTACGTATGCCAAAAGCATATAATAACATGGAAAAGATGCCACTTCATATTCATGAATGAGTATTACTTCAAATCTTTGTTAGTTAGAAGAAAACATTTATAGCCCTTTTCATTCAACATTAAATATTTAAATTTATAAGATATATTAACTTTCAACTTTTAGTCTTTCTTTTTCATATATTCTAAGAATAATTAATATATGGTGGACATCTAAATTGTTGATGTTATTGCACAAAGTTGAAATAGACAATTGAAGTATGATGTCAATAGGCTAATTAACATATCTATTTCTCAAATAGATGGTAGTCTTAGAATGATAATGATAGGTACCCAAGCCTAAAAGGAAATCCAACCCAAAAGACTGGCCGGATAGGTGGGAGAAGGGAGAACCTCTCACACTTAAGTACCACTCCACAATTTTATATGGAGCTGATGTGGGATCGAATCATTGCCCACTCCTAAAGAAGCAGGACGTCCATGAACGACTTACACTCTGGATAGCTTTGACTCCGGACCCTCTCTTAAGGCACCCGGTAGCCCTCTTCTAGGTAGCCCTTTCCCGATAAGCACCGACTCTCAATGAAAGCACTAATGATAGGTACCCAAGCATAATAGGACAGTCCAACCCCAAAGACGGCCTGATAAGTAGGAGAACCTCTCAAACTTAAGTACAAGATAATTAATTAGAAAGAGAAAAAATAAAATACACCAAAAGCACGATAACAACATATGGAAGAATAAGCTTAACTCATTCATAATGAAAGGAATATTTAACTTTGTTTGTTAGGACAAAATATCAACAATACAAAGAACGGATAGGAATATCATAAAACAGTAATTTACAAATTCATGCCGTAAAAATGAATTGATTAAATAGATCATTTATATTTTTGTAAGCATTCTATATCCATACTTTAATAGGTCATTTCTCATTTTTTAATTGTTCCTCTTGCACAACATAATTATATATGGTTAATCAAAACTCGACAAACATTAAAGTTACATGGTTTAGTTATTTTGGTTGGGTTTAAAAATAACTTTTATATACAAACTAATACCAAATAATAACATTAAAATGAACAATTAATCCTAATTTAACATAAAACTTAAATGAATAATTAACTCCCAATATTTAACGTTAATCAAATATACTCCTAATAAAATTGTGCATTATCTTTCAATGAAGCCATTAACTTAATCATTCTCTTGAGAACCTAAAGTAAACTATTCCATTAGCCACTTTAGAGCAGCATCTATTATATCCTTTTCACCAAGTGGTTTCTGGCAAAGATGATTCTACGATTATTGCATTTAATTTCTTTACATAATTATGAAGCAAAGATTTTATTTGAGTTTGTTCCTGCTAATGAGACTGAAGTCTTACATACTTTTAAGATAAAAGGACAAGAAATTCTCCATCAATACATATTAAAAGGTACACTTGCCCATCCCACGACCAAAAACTAATATATGTCCATCCTACTCACCAAAAAGTTAAGAAATTGTCTACCATTCTCATTTCTATTCACGCAACACTAATTAGCATTTATGAAATTATAGGCCGATTCTAATGCGTATGGATGTCATCAAGTTAACTGGAAAATTCAAGAGCTCAGAAAGTTTGCAGTGATGAGCAAAACAAGAGGCATGATTGCCACCTGACATCAATGTTTGCGGAACTCCGTGAATGTCGCTTAAAGAAATCCCATCAAGCTTGTTAATGCTTTTTAAACAACTATCGTCCCGATCAAAGTAATGGATTATTGTTGACATAATCATTCCTCCTATTTGCATGACCAAGATTGTCTCTTCAGATCCCGAAAGAGCCAATGTGAGAGCCCTACTAGACACTCATTTAGTTATTAAACCCAACCTTCACCTAGAACTTGTGCTTAATAACAAATTTAATAGAGGACAACCTTAGAGAACGTGATATTGTGGTGATATTATATTTTATCATATTAGTCTTCATATTTTGCTATTATTTGATACTTCTTTTTTTTTATGATATTAATAACTGTTTAACACCGTTGCTCATATTTTCCATCGTGACCAAACTTCTGTAAGTATCGAGGTAATAAAAGTACAATTTGAGCTAAATGGAAAAGAAAAGGTAGGAATAGCAAAAGAAACCAACCTAAGTATCACGTCAACATGATAGAACCACGCTCCCAATACTGCAGCCAAGACGCCGCGACGTGGCCGAGAATTCGAAGTCTCCAAATCAAGACGCCTCGGGACGCGAGTCCCGACACACGTCATGACTCGAGAGTCCCGACGCCATGGCTGAGTCCCAACGCCAGGACGTGAGAGTCTCAACTTCCGACTGAGAGTCTCGACATCGCAACGAGAGTCCCGCGTGACGATGTGTGGAGGTCCCGACGTCATGATCGATGTCCCGACGTCGCGACGTGAGAGTCACGACGTCGTGACGTCACAGGCAGCCCATCTACAATATCCAACCCATTTTTTATAATTTTTTGAAGTCTACCCTCGAGATATAAAAGGAAGAAACCCTAATTTAGAGGGGGTTCGTTCTAGAGAAGAAACGGAAGACTTAGAGCTCAAGGTTTTAAAGATAAGGTAGAGAAAGGCATAATTAAACGGTCAAGATTTACATTTATATCGTAGTTTCCTCTTTTCCTTTATATGTTCTCATTCATTTGGTTATCTTTCTATCTTCTCATAACGTTCTAGTTTCATATTCTAGTTTCACGACATCGTGATGTGAGAGCTTTGACGTCGCAATGTGAGTGTCCCGACATCGCAATGTGAGAGTCCCAACGTTGCGATATGAGAGTCCCGATGTTTCGACTCTGAGAGGCCCCGATGTCATGAGATCTACGACATCGTGACGTCGCCAGCGTGCTCATCTATAGTATCCAACCCATTTTTTTGTAATTTTTGGGAAGCCTAGCTCGATATAAAAAGCAAGAAACCCTAATTTAGAGGGGTTTCTTTTTGAGGAGAAATGAAAGACTTAGAGCTTCATGATTTTAAGATAAGGTAGTATAAGTGAGATTCAAACCCCAGCATCTACATTTATATCAGAGTTTCCTCTTTCCTTTCTATGTTCTTATTCATTTGGATATCTTTCTATCTTCTCATAATGTTATAGTTTCATATTCTAGGGTTTTTATGTAAATTGAGCATGTACTTTGTAATTTGGTGTTGATTTCTATTTCAATTGTCATTTGGTTTTTTTATTGCTAAATGTTTCATCTCATGCTTAATTCTATTTGATAATTGATCACTAATCACTTGAATTGCGGACTCCGTTTATGAGATTTGAGAAGTGAATAATGTGTTGACCTAGGTCGAGAATGTCACACTGGCCATTGACTAGAGATACTCATGGGTTTTGAGGCGAAATTTTAGCTATCTTGAGTGTATTGCATTCTTAGGATTTTGTGGTTGAGTAGAAATGCTAAATACCTAAATCCTAGGTGTAGGTTGTGAGTTATGAAAAGAGATTCATAGTTACTCTCATGAGGATTGTAATTGTTAATAAATTCAAATGTAAATTGAAATAGAATCAACCAATTGTTTAGGATTGGTAAATTGGAAATCAAAACCTAGATTCAAAGACTCATCCATATTTTTCTTCTAAGAATTAGATAGGTTTATTGTTAATTACAGCTTAAGTTAAACTTAGAATTCAATTCAGTTTCATCATTTCAGAATTAGATAAAGAATATATCTAATTTTGGTGGTTAGCATCACAACTCCTTGTGGAATCGATATCACTTTATTTATATTACTTGTTGGCGATGCGCACACTTTGCACCATTTTATTATCATATTTATTTGGTGAATCTAAGAATTCAAAAATTTCAAAATCCATTTTTTTATCTCCTACCTGTTTTAGTTATTCTCAGGTTGTTCGTTGTTATTTTTGCATGTGCTTTTGTTTGTTTTGTGTCTCATATGAGTTGGGTTGAGTTTCAGTAATGGTTTTGAGAATGTTTTTGGTATTTGCTTAATTCTTTTAGAAAAATTGGGATATTGTTAGGTGTGCTTTAAGTTAACTTTTATTGGCAAAATAGCATACTTATGATTTTGATGCTAACTACACCCTTCCTACTCATTTTCATGTCTAACGCATATATTTGTAAAAGTATTTTGTAAAAATGAAGAAAACGAGACGAAAAGTGTTAATTTGGGTATGAATTGAGTGGGGAAGATGTGCAAAGAAGCTGGGGTCGTAATTGAGAAAATCAAGCAGGACTCAGGCAGTAAAATCTCGGTGTGGTCACTCACCACAACAACCTCTTCAAAGAAACTATCTTTAGAACTTCGATGGTCGCCAATTCACAACATGGCCCAGGCATCAATTTTGTATTCAACTTATGGTCACGACTAATAAGCCCTTTGGCGGCTGTGACCACGTGACGATTCGTCACTATCATACGATAAATTATTTTGGCCCAATTTCGAGGTGTTTTTAAGAAGAATTCAAGACAATTTAGGGTTCAACTGAGAGAGGGAGGCTCTCTCCTGGGTTTCAAGATTTGCTACATTTTAGATTAGGTTTATAGATTTCAAGATTTAGTCATCTAGAAGAACTTGGCTTGTAATCGTATTATTGCTAAGAAGACACCTTGTGGGAGTGTGGATTTTAGCTTTGATATGGTTATAATTTTCTTAAGATGTGAATCAATTAATCGGGATTCGAATTAACCTAGTTGAAGAAGCTTAGGGAATTATAAAGGTCTAGTATTAAGCAGATTTCACTAGGAGGGGACACCAAATGTATTAATTGAGGATTGCAAGGACGTAACTGTGACCAATCCGAGCTTAGTCGGGGTAGCTCTATTGCAAGGACATAACTGTGACCAACAGACCTCTCGAGGTAAAATTTCCTTTGAAAAGTATTGCCCTATCAACCTAGAAGGACATAACTATGAATAGGTGGATAGTACGAAAAAATATACAAGGAGGAATATGAAAGTGAGATCCTTATACTGTAACCTCGAGCTGATTCAAGCCATAAATCATTCAACCCAGGCCTCAAATGGATGAATCGCTAAACACTCATTTTGACAATAACTCAACCCCTAGTTCCCTTAGAGTTTGTCCCGATTTTTATTACTATTTTACTGCCAAAGAATATGTTATTTGTTATTTACATTGTATTTACTAATAATTAAGGTACCTAAATAGTGAACAACTTAGTAGATGTTAATTAATCTTCACTAAACCACACCTTCCCTAATGTAAATCGATATCCGAACATTTTAGTTCATCAGACATTTGTGTATGACTCATGCTCTTACGGTTTGCATCAAGTTTTTTGTGTCGTTGCCGAGGAAGGTACATTTTGGTGTTTGGATTGATATTTTTCCAAAAAGGAAGTTTGTAATTTTAGCAAAACTTTTATTTTCCTAATTTCATTTGTATTTAGTATACTTCTTTTTCTTTTTCTTTTTTTTTTTATTTTTCATGCTTAGCATAAATGAACAATGAAACGATATATGAATGCCTACCTGCACTTGAGAAAAAGATTAACCCTCTCTCAAACCTCATTGACCAACAAACTCAAAGAGCACCTCATTATCTCAACTACTATGGAGGTCATTACTTTCAACCCCACAGCATTATGCTGAGCTACTATCATTTGGGTTGGAGTATATATGAGGATTTCTATTTCGAAAGTCAAAATTTTCAAAGTCAAGGAGCTCAAGTTACAATTATCATGAACAAATCCAACAACCTTCTAATGAAGAGAAATTTTATGTATTATTGAATGAGACAAAGGATTACATGGGACAAAATGAAAGATAAAGTCACCAATGAAGAAGTCATGAAAAAACTTAGAAAATCAAATTAAGCAACTAGCCCATACATTAGAGTGAGTTATTCAAGGCCACTCACAAGCTACATAGCAAGATGAGGACATAGAGAATGAAACTTGTGCCTTTGAGTTTTCGAGGAGGAAACTAAGACCCAACATTGGTTGAGGAGTAAAATGAACTTAAGCACAAGGAAGAGCTATTAATGGAAGAGAGGCAAGTTGAAGAGTAAATATCCATGGAAAACAATTGAAAATGTTTTGGTCGGGATTACAAGTTCGGCTTCCTATTGACTTTGCGGATTCTCGGCATGGAAGAGGACCAACAAGTGTCTTCTATAGGAACACCTTCCAATGCCACAAGTGAAACATGGATTGATATAGAACATGAGGAGATGACCTTACTTGTTGGTAAAGAAAAATTGAAGTTCAAGCTCCACCAAAGCATACAACTTAAGGATGAAGAAAAGAAATGTTGCATGCGGATAGAGAGCTCACTTCTACCATATGATGAGCTTTCACCTACAATCCTTCAAGAGGACACTCTTGAAGGATATAAATTAAAGACCAACTCTTTCCCCACCAAAGAGTTGACTTGACCCTTACATCGATCAACACGGATTGTGTGGGAGGAGTTCATCCTCATGAGCGAGGGAAGATGAAGATGGACTATCGTCACGATGGATGAAGGGCCAAAGAAAAGATCTCTGACTTCCCCAATGAGTCTAGTTGACTTCTTAAAACATAGTAGCTTTCTTAGAGGCAAATCAAGCAAAAATAAGGATTTTATCCATTTAATACTTTAGTTGTTGTTTTTATTATTATGTTTTTAGTCATTTTAGTATGTTTTGTATAAGACTTTATTTTGAGTGTTTATTTGGTTTTTTCTTTTCAGGGCATTGAAGTTGATACATATTGAAGGGAACTCTTATCAAGACCCACCTTAATCTGCTGCCTCAATGATCATAATTGATCATCTAGGTCTTAACCTTCATATTTCACGAGGACAATGCATATTTTAAGTTTGGGGGTATTGGGGTGGTGTCCCTTTATTTTTAAATTTTCCAGCTTCAATTATCCTATTTTTAGTGTTTTCTTAGTTGCTTCTTAGTTGCTTCCATTTTAGTTGCTTTTATATGGTTTAAGTTTTTAGGTTAATTTTTTCATATTTAGTTTGTTTTTGTTTTTGGTTGAGCTTGTTTTGATTGATCGTTGTGTCATGATGAATAATAATTGATCAAACCTTCTTTCACATAAAGAAAAATGAGAGATATTTGAAAGAAAAGAATCATGGTTTCGACCACATAGCCAGACCTAACCATATGTTCTTAGTATCTTGAGCATGTCATAAAATTCTTTGGTTAATTTTGTTTGGTTTGGGGAAGCACTAGTGAATACCATCTATTTGATCTCTACACTCTAGAACTTGTTCCAATTATCGTTTCAAGGCAACTTATGTGCCCATGACGTATTAGGAAATTATATAAGCCATCCTTAGATTAGTTTAACCTTTCTAACTAACCCTTATGTGCTTTAATCCATAGTCACCCAATTTGAGCAATATTAGCCATTTCTTGCTAGAAAGCCAAGAATGAGCCCTTAATCCTTTTTGTTGAATACCCTTCGCCAAAGAACCTTGCTTACTTCCTCAACATTGCTGGCTTTAATGCAATATATTATGAATACATGTAGTGTGATTTGGGAGTTTGGTTGAAGTGTGTGTGCTTTGAATGGAAATAAAGGGAGGTTTAGGGTAGAAAAAAAAAAAGAAAAAGAAAGAATCAAACAAGGTGGAGTTGTTTGACCTTATAGCCTTCCTACCTTGAACAAGTAAGTTCTTAGGGGTGTTGTCCACCTAGTACCCTAAGGCTAACTGGTCTGGGAGTTACTGACCTAAAGTTTGTTAAGGGTAGATAGAAAGCTTAAGAAGGTCAAACGCTGTACCTGACTCCCATGCCTTGAAGGCTATAAGAAAAGAAATAGCGGGGGTTTGGTTTGCTTGCAAAATGGTGAAAAATAATACAGCAAGTTTAGGGATACCTATGATAAAAGATGCAAAGAAGCTAAGTTTAGGGAAAGCTTAGGTGTCGACAAAAAGAATGTGTTATGCTAAAAGATGACATACAAGGAAGGAAATATGTTTTGGGTAAACTGAAATTTAAATGACCTATTTAACCACCCTTACCTAAGCCATACATTACAAGCTTTTAAAGACCTAGTTGATCCTAAGTACTGTGGATTACCTACATCAGTGGAGAGTGATATGCCAAACAAGCCTATGGAGTCTTACACACTCACCATGTGAGTTAGGGATCTCATACCACTCATACTCATCTAATTCCATCTAAATCTGCACTTGGAACGTAGAGGGAAACTACACACACACACATACTTAAGAACTCTGTGGGTTTAGTAAGGTCAACTTATGGTCGATCCATTATTTTTGAAAAGGCTATCTCAAAGTTATCTCTCGGTGGTAATAAGGTAAATCCCCGAGGCCGATTATCATTCGTATCTCAATACATACTTAATATGTCAATTAGCTATGAATAAGGCAAATATGATATTGCTTTTAAGGACAAGCAAATACTAAGCTTGGGAATTTGTTAGTGTGCTTTAGATTAGCTTTTATTGGTACAAAACATGTGAAGATACTCTTGATTTTAATGCCAACTAAGCACCCTTCACTCATCTTCATGTCAAACCCATATATTTGTGTATTTTGTAGAAACGAAGAGGATGAGATGAAAAGCAAGCAATTTGGGCAAGAATTGAGGAAGATATGCAAAGAAGAAGTCGTGGTTGTGACCATAGATAAAATTCAAGAGGATCTCTTTCCAAAGAAATCTTCAAGGTGGCACCACAATGGGCTCTCTTGGCAAACTGCCTTCAATAACTTTGGTGTGATTGCTACTATAACACCATCCCCGCAACGACTGAAGAGTAGTGAAGTCTCTGTGGTCGCGACTACAAGATAATCCCCGCAAAGAATTTTAGATTC
Organism: Tetrastigma voinierianum; assembly: GCA_016808115.1. Lineage (NCBI taxonomy): Eukaryota > Viridiplantae > Streptophyta > Magnoliopsida > Vitales > Vitaceae > Tetrastigma > Tetrastigma voinierianum. Next base: position 23,911 of record JAEQBH010006082.1, read on the forward strand.
AACTTTGTGTGTCTCGACCACAATCCCTTTATGGTCGCAACCATGCTACGATTTGGCTTAGTTTATTTCCATTGGGGCTTATTTCGACCCAATTTTCGAGGTGTATTTATGGTAATTTTAATAATTTAGGGGTCGAACTTGAAAGAGAGGGAGGCTCTCGCTAGGGTTTTCTCATCAAAGCTGTTCTATTTTTAGATTAGGTTTTCATAGATTTTTAGATTTAGGTTTTATTTCAGAACAACTCGCTTTGTAATTGATTTTTTCTAGAAGCACAACCTTGTGAAGTGGATTGTGCTTGGATATAAAGATTGAAATCATTTGTACTTAAAAACCCATTTTTGTATTTCTATATCTTCTTTTCAATTTCTATATTTTTGGTGTTTGTTAATAACATGAATTTGTGGAGCTTGATGGCTGAAATGTTAGGGGCTAAACATTTCATAGGGTTGGTTATCATATTTGATGTTAGATTCATTTAATCTTTAGTTTGGTTGGATGTTTTATGCTTGATTTTTCTTATTTGGTGTTAATACTTGGATTATTATGGTTTTGATTAATTGATACATGTTAAGTATCCAATCTTCGATCCTTTTACTAGGGTATCCTCGGTGACACTTGGATTACGCCCTAAAATATGGTTATGATTCTCTTAAGGTGTGAATCAATTAATTAGGATTAGAATTAACCTAGTTAAAGAGGCTTAGGGAATTAGAAAGATATAAAGACTAACTGATTTCAAGAGGAGGGGGACACTAAATGGCTGGTTGAGGATTAAAAGAACGCAATCACGACCAATCCGAGCTTAGTCCGAGTAGCTATATTACAAGGACGTAACTATGACCAATAGAGCTCTCGAGGTAAAGTTGCCTTTGAAACACATCGCCCTATCAACCTACAAGGACATAACTGTGAATAGGTGAATAGTGAGAGAAAATACATTGGGGAACACAAAAGTAGGATCCTTATACCGTAGCCTTAGACAGATTCAAGCCATAAATCATTCAACCCGGGCTTCATTTAGATGAATTGCTGAACATCATTGACAATAACCAACCCTAGTTCCTCCTTAAGTGGTTTTCTCCTTTTTCTAGTCAATTGCTTTGGCTTTCACAAAGCATTCTATTTTTGTTTAGTTTTTATTAATTTTACAATTTCACCTAAAATCATTGAGTCACTCAAATAGTGAAGAACTTTAGTAGCCGAGGTACTTAATCTTCACTAAAACCACACCTTCCTTGTGGGATTGATATCTAGACTTTTTTTTCCACTGTATTACTTGTACGTTCCATGCTTTTGTGGATATCACAACAAATACCTTTGCATTGGTTTGATCTTGGACATTAGAGTGTCTTTTAGTTGTGGGAAATATGGCTTGAATATCCCCTGTTTTTGAAGAAATTATTTATTATGGGAACTCCTAAGACACACACTAGGTCTCATTTATACACTTTGTCCCCACTCTTTTCAAATTAAACATGCTTTCTTAACTTCTAGATAAGGATGGAATACCTATAAAAGAGGGCCAATGTGCCAACCTTTGCACAAAAAAAAAAAAAAAAAAGAAAAAGAGAAAAGAAAAAATTGAGAGGCAAAAAAGAGAAGAAGAGATAAGAGTTCACCCAATCGAATCACAGTAATTCGCTTGAGGGGCCTTCCAAAGACTAGTGTCAGGAGCCAACTCGTCGGAGTCATTGACTTCACCGGCCATATGATGGGATAGAAGATGTCAACCCTACAAGTAGTGTTTGGGTTTCAGTTGTCTGTCCAGGATGAAGTTTGAGGGGAACTTAATGCAAGGTGCCCTTAACCAACTGGTGGAGAGTAAATAATGGATTTACGCTACATGGACACTTTTCTAGAATGCCTTAGCATTGCATCTTACTACCTAGTTTTACTTGTGGAATAAAAAGGTGTGTTATCAACCTATTTTAGTTAATATCTTCCAAAAAATGTGAGTTGACTTTGTTAAAGAGTGCTTTGGAACCTTGGTCTATTTTTGAGACTAAACCATCGTTATTACTGAGTTCCTTTGGAACGATTTATTCGGGCTTAGGGGAAAAACTCGCTTTGATCACTCATACCTTTAGATGCCTCTCGCCCTTAGAGATTATAAATGTTTTCGGGGATCCTATTTTGGCTGCTATGTTTCTTAGAACTTTTCCATGTTATCTTACAGAATTTGTCACTAACACCTTGGTGATAGCCCATATATCTATCCTGTTGTTTTTAAGTGTGCTTTGCTTGCTTGAGAAGAAACAAAGAGTTAAGTTTGTGCGCTATAAGCATATTTTATACTCTTCTTATCTACAGGTTTTCAGGTGTTATTTTATAGTTTTTTTATATAAATAAGTGGTCTAGTGCTCTAAATTCATCTTTATGACTTGGCTCAACCACCGAATGCATAAGGAGCAAAATTAGAGAAAACTAAGTGAAATATAAAAATCAGCAAACCTATCACATGAAGCGTAAAACTATTGTATTTTTATTTTTTTCAGCCATAGAACATCACAAATGTCTTCTTCTATTATGGATGAGTAAGAGACTTTATAAAATGATCACTTAATTTTGACATCAAATGATCAAGTTATGGCTTTCAGAATAAGGAAGAAGGGCTCAAAAGTTTACTATGCACATATTCCATAGAGTCCAAGATCGCTCAATTCGGAGTTCAGATGAGAAAGATATGGACTTGGGAAGTGAAGAAGAAAGCAGAGAGTAGTAGTGACGTCGTGATGTGAGACCTTGATGTTGCAAAATGATAGAATGTGTCTCCAGCAACAACAGTAGCATCACGATGTCGAGTCGGGCCTCGGTGCATTTCAACCCATTTTTGAACCAAAAATTACTGTTTTAAAAGCCAAAAACCATAAAAAAATTGAAGAGACGAAACTTGGGGTTTCCTTTGGGTGGAAACACCATAGGAACCATGTCTTTCGAAGAAGAGAAACTTGAAGAAGACAGAGGAGGAAGAATAGAAGGGGCTTTCACTTTCAAATATGTTTATTCTCTTTCTCTATATGTTTTTTTCCTTTCTTTATGGTTTTACCCCTTTCTATAGATCGTTTTAGCTTACTTTCTTAGAGTTAAGATGTGGCTAATGATTAGTTGAATGTATACCCCACTAATTTCTATTTATTGATGCTATATTTTCATATATGTGTTAATTCCTTCCATTATTCTCTTCTAGCATGTAGATGTTTGGTAGATATTTGCAGGTTGTGGTTCAATTTGAGCTGCGATGTGATGATTGAATTAGACCATGGATGAATTACCATTTAATTATCATGTAATAGAGATACTAGCAGAGTTCAAGTTGTCATTAGGAGTTTCGGGTTCAATACTCTTTGATTGGAACGAGAGTAGAAGATGTAAGATAACCTATTTCTAAAGAATTAGTGTGGGATTACTCAGAGAGATGCATCATTTCATATTATATTGATGGAGCATTTTATCATCATCGTAAAGTCTTAAGCCTTTACGTCTTTTTCAAAGTTGAAATCAAATGAGAATCTATCTTGATCATGCCATCATCGAGAAACTAGTAGGTGATCAGAATGGGTTTTATTTTGAGGGTCCCTGAGCATCTTGCTTTGGGCCAAAATTTAAAGTAAACCGATATGGGTTAAAATACAAATTCTCTAGATCTTGGATGATGACAAATATCACGTAGTTGAGTTGGTCTCTGAAATCTAGATACACATTTGTATTTAGGTAAATTCTGAGATGAACAGATTGGCATTATTTCGGTGAAACGAGGACAATCACGAGGTGGCGCGTGGCCGCAGAGTGCATGCCACGTAGACGAGGCTTAGGGAACACTTGGCACCTAGGTTGCCAGAGTGTCATATCTAGAATGCATGCAAATTAGTGGGAAGTGGTTGGTGCATGGCTTGGCATAGGTGACACTTGCCGGCACGTAAGTGTGTCAAAGCTGAAGGTGGGTCTTTATTATGGTGAAATGGACCCGAAGAGTTCTTCCCCCGGTGAGATCAGTTCTAGAGAGGAAGAGAGGAAAATAAGAAGGAAAAAAAAGACAAAAAAAGAACCGGTCTGAAAATTACGGATTGAGTGCTGCAATGTGGAGCTTCTGCAAACCTAGTTTATACTAACAAAGTAGGGGTCTTCTCCACCTTAAATACTCGATGTTTTCCAGTAGATTGAGCCATACCCAATAAGAGCTACAAGGCTGTGCAATGTTACTTGGACACATTCACTGTCTTAATGGGCCAGGTCGAATTCTATTAATGGGATACTACACGCCATCTTAGCGAAATGAGATGGACGCTTTCGATGCACTGAAAAGTCAGTCATCACAAACTCCATCACCTGATGCATAGTGATGTGTGATAGCATCCATTAATCGATGAATTTCATCCAATGATCACTTTTAGAACAAAATAAAGTTTTAGAAATCAAAACTTATTGGATGTTTCGTTCAGGGATCATTTTATTAATAAAACAATAATGTCTTTTATGAGTAGTGAATTTCCCTAGGAGTCCCACCTCGGGCTTCTTACGTCTTCTACACTTTCATGTGCTTCAGCTGAAATATATATAATACATGTCTTGGATATTTCACTTAAGGGGGTCAATATCCTCTTGCTATTACTGAGCATTTTCCATTTTCATGCGTGTGATCGTGCAACTCTGTTGGACACCGTCCAATAATGCCAGAGTCCACCGTCAATCACTTACCCCAAATACGTTGTTCATTCATATCATGCACTCACCCATTTCATGCGATGTTCTATGCATAAATGCAATCTGATGAGCCATTGCATGTCTATACCACATGGCATGCATATATGATGAATGCTATATGGACAATTAATTATGCATATACCATATACCTTAAACAATTACCATACTTGTGCTTATAATTTCCAAACGCCATTCATTCGATCATCGTATGATGTACACATGTTAACATTTATCTGACATAACATCATGAGAAAAGTTAGCCCATACGAGGCCTGACACCGTTCTGAGGGGACCACAAGCAGGCCATACACCTAACCACAAACCCGGCCACAATTCGGCCTCATCATGACCTCCATAATGTACAAGATAATCTAAATCACAATTTACACCAGGCCATGATATAATATACCATAATTGGGTGCAGAACCAGCCATGGAAACGGTCCTCAGGAAATCAGTCCCGAAATAGGTTTGAAATACGTACTAAAAACTAGTCAAGTGGACACAAGTTGAAAGCGACTAAGCTCTTGCCACGAGAAATGGACAGTGGGCTGGGAGGCTGTGAGGTCTAGTCAAGATTGATTCAAAGGCTAACATAAAGTTCAAATCCAGCTAAAACTTCTATGAAGGATATGAGTCCAAGTCCTCATTTTCTGACTTAAAACTGTCCTAAACTCTAGCAGTGTAAAGGATCAAAATTGGCGACATTCTCTCATTCCGCAATTTGTGAGCAGCCCCACTTAGGGCAAAACACCACCACACAACCCTTAGGGTGGAAAATAAAGAAAAGTAGGAGAGGTCCTACCTCTTCAGAGTGAGCCCTCGTCACGTAGACCGGACTTTACTCCTTAGTCGATGGTCGACAATGGGGCATGTGATCGAGAGGAAAACATTGGGTCTTATATCTTTATGCTCATATTCTTTTCTCTCCTTTCTCTCTTTTTCTCTCTTCCTTCCTCTCTTTCTTTTCCTTTCAAGAATGATTTCCTCCACAGTCTCACTTCCTCTCACTTTGCGTAACCTTGACATGGCGATTCTCCAAGCCATGTGTCACTCCACATGGCATGTCCAAATGCCATGTGTCACCTTCATGTCACCTATGACACCACTTAATCAAGCCAAGTGTCCTTTATAAGTATACACATGCCATGTGTCACATGGCATGTGTCACTTGACACATGTTGCCTCGAAAAACATGAAATTCAGTATCTCAGAGATTAATTTGAAATTAGCTCATTATTCTGATTTTGAGGCCAGGAATTTGTTATTCCCCTCTCATTTTATCATTTGGAATAGAAAAAAAATTCAGGAGGTTTCTTCGAAATTCATGAGAATTCGCTGAGTAACTAGATTTGCGAGAGACCGAATTTAGCGGTGTTGTTCGTTTCGTCATTTGAGATCTAGAAAAATTTCTATGGTTTCAACCAATACTATAGTGGCAAATTTCTGCTTTGCCCTATTTCATAAAAAAAAATTGATTTTTCCTGGGTTTTACATATAAAATGGATTATTTTACTTTAAAAACGAATTTTAAGTATGTTCAATAAACAACATAAAAAAACCCAAATAAACACTAGCCATCTTTCTGCTCCTTTGGCATCGAAAATAACATCCAAAAATAAGAATTAAAAAATGAACCACAAATGATGTAACGTGCTTCTTAAGGAGTGTCTATATGTTGGGAGCAACCTTTATTTTATTTATAAGTACACACCTTTTTTTAATTCTTTTCACAAGGATTGAAAAATATAGTGATATTTTAACCATGTTCAAGTAACATAAAATTTAGCGAACTTTAAAAATGGAGTTTGAGCTTAACGTAACACCTAAAACATTAATGTAGCATGCATATAACACTATAACGAGGTGCTCCTTAATATAACTTCAATTTCATATTTAGCCACGACATGAAAAAATCTCTATACTTGCTATCTATGCAAGAGCAGAACTATGCATCAATTACGCACGAGTGTACCCAAATGACTAGTGAGGTTTGGAACAGGGTTCGACAAGGTCTATATAAAGGTTCAAAAATGGGTTCCTAAGAAATTTGGTTAGGGAATTAATTAATTAACTAATTATTCTGTTTCCCCATTATGTCTCCTCAACATCCCTTATGGCAGTGTTCAAAAAAAGACAATTTTCTATACTTAATTCACTCATTTTAGGTCCTTTTGAGTGGTAAATCCTCATATTTACCTAACTTTGAAAGTTGCAAGTCCCTAATCCTTGTTATTAATGTGTTATTGGAGTTCTGGTGTTTTGCAAGGGCTTTTTAGGTATCTTTTCGGCTCTTTGAAAGCATGAAGATGAACAATGAATTATCTTTGGAGACTCTAGTTTGAGTTTTGACTACGGATGAATTTGGATGTTTTGAGCTCAAACATATATGATTCAACGAAGGAGAGAGCTTTGGAGGGCATTTCCGGAGGAGGATTTTTCGAAGAATTAATTCTACATTTCAAGAGAATTCAGCATTTCTAGAGAATTTTGAATTTCTAGAGAAATTTCACACACTTTCTAATTAGTGGAAAATCGCACAAACCAGACAGTTTATATGAAATTGAGCGATCCCTCTCCCCATATCTTTTACAAAGACAGCTTTAAAAAGCCCAATAACCCAGCCCAGTCTTGTGCTGACAAAGTTTTTAGAATTTGGGCCATCCATGGACCAACAACTTTGTTGATCCTTGTGGTGCATATAATAAACCTCTCTTTTCTTGTAAGCTTCCAATGTGGGACTTGTGAAGTGTAAGGGAAAACACTTACTTGTAAAAGTGTAGAAGAACAAAATAACTACTAGTAAAGTCGAACTCCGGATCTTTCACTAAAACTTAATACCAAGGTAACCATCGAACACGTACTAGTTGTGTCTTAAGATTACACAAATAAATATATATGTTAGATTATTTAACGTTAAATAATTGAATATATTCAACTTTAAATATTAAATTTATTTCATTTTATAAAATTTAATATATATATATATATATATATATATATATATATATATATATATATGTTTCTCTTTACATATATATTTAAATTATTTTTAATTTTAATAATATAAAATATATAATTATTACTTCACCGGTTCATCGCAGTCCGATCACCTATTGAACCATTGAACCATGAACCGGTAACTTTATCGGTTCAATGACTGATCCGCTTTTTAAAACATTGGGTAAATCAACATACAAACCCGTTGCGAAAGTGATGGCCATTCCTCCCATCCAATCATTATCAAAATAAAGGCCCAAAATAAGTGAGTTTTAAGGAACTTCTCCAAGTTTGGGTTCAAAATAACCGTGACTTTTGTTTGAAAATAAAGCTGCTAGGAGCCATTTTAAACAAAGGTTTCAAACGTGGTATAGAATCAATTTTTATTTTTATTTTTTGAATAAAAAGGTCTTTTTGACCCAAAACTCAACTTCTCCCCTGCATCATCCATCGTTATAAAAAAGCGAAGAAATAAAGGAGCATAGTGAAGATAACATGGCTATGGTATCCGTCACAAGGCACAACAAATGCTTTGAAAGCTGTTTTCTTCGATAAAATTGCGATGCCATCATCTTCTCTGTAACCGCCTGGCAAGATGAAAATGGTTGCAAAAGTAACTGTTGTTACTAGGGCGGAAACTATTAAATGGGTTTAGCCTCCTTTTTTAATTCAGAAGTGCGTTCTCGATCCCTTGATCTCTCTCTCGTCCGTTCCCTATTATAAGTCACTTGATGAAGAAAATCTTGTTTTCGAGCATAATCAGCTCAAGCAAGTTTTTGATCCGATCCTAAAATCGAGGATAAGAGGAACATTACAATACAATTTAATTCAATTCATCAATCCATTTTTGTTCATCCGATCACTGATGCGGAGATACAGGCGAGATTAGAATGCGCTGCAAGTGTGAAATCCATCAAGCTTCAGTCTTATGGAAGATAATGTGACACCCCTATCTTGGGGGTCCCGTTGACAACCCGTCAACCTGCGGAAACCGGTGGGTGTCGGGTAACCCGATGCTACACCATCATGTCCCATTTATCGGGATCCATAATTTAACAAAATCGGATGGCGAGTGCTCCTCGTGCGACAGATCTATCCCAAGAAGCACAGCACGTATAACAATACATCACATGATCCATTCGGGCTCAATATACCACACCGGGTCATTCATGAGTCATAGCGACCACTCGACCCCATTCAACCATACCTTGGATACTATATATGCAACTATGTTGGGAAATTTAAAGAAGAGAGAGAAAATTAATTTTGCATTACCCACGTAAGACACTTCTCCCTTTTTTTTATTAAATGCAAATGCCTTTTAAATAGGCTACAAGAGATAAATCAAAATTAAAATAAATAAAATCCATTAGTATCCTATTCAAATAACTCTCCATATTTATCGAGATAGCTAAAATCTCCAGAAACTAACCTTGGATTCTCCCACTCACAATTAAATAAATAAATAAAACAAAGCATTTTCTAATTAATAGAAACTGATACCAAAAAAACCAGCTTTGAATCATTCTCCAACATTCCCCCTTGATTCAAAGTTGCAGAATTTTTTATTTTTTATTTTTTCATGGAGCACATCTCTCCATCTTTTAAAATTTGTGAAACGCCTCCTCACTCTTGATGCACGTCTCACCCGTCTTGTTGATTTTACTCTAAATGGCTTCATGTTATTAGAGCACTTCTCTTTAAAAATTCTTCTTGGTGCATTTCTCACCAATTAATTCAGAACAAAGTTTCTTCGCCAAATCTTCTTCATGCTTTTTCAGCCATGATAGTGTTGGATTTGATGGAAGAGCAGCAGGATCAGCATCATTCTCAATAACCTCCCACGAACTCATACCTTTTAGATTTGCCTTCATTTTGATAGCCCATATGTGATGTTTTCTTGTAAGAGTAGGAGTAAGAGCGAAAAATTATTCGTTGCCATCAAATCACTCCACGAGACCCTCCAAGACCTATGGCTCTGATACCATGTTGGGAAATTTAAAGAAGAGAGAGAAAAATAATTTTGCACTACCCATGTAAGACACTTCTCCCTTTTTTTTATTAAATGCAAATGCCTTTTAAATAGGCTACAAGAGATAAATCAAAATTAAAATAAATAAAATCATTAATTATCCTATTCAAAAGTAACTCCATATTTATCACATAGCTAAAAAATCTCAAACAACCTTCGATTCTCCTCACAATTAAATAAATAAATAAAACAAAGCATTTCCTAATTAATAGAAACTATTAAAAAACCAACTTTGAATCATTCTCCAACACTATGTAGTGATATGTTTACAAGAGTTCAATTATACACTCTTATACAAAATGATGTATTAAAACTGATTGTTCTAATATACATATACAAAATATGGTCCAAAGCCACATCTGGCTTTCTTCATATGTGTGGTCCTGAATACGGGTCAACCGCACACACGACCTATACACGAAGGGTCCCAGATGGGAATTGAGCAAAGCCAAGTAGTGATAATCTCCTTCAAGGGTTACTACCCACCTAAGTGCTCATACAATAATAAAACCAAACAATACAAATCCAAGTGAAAATGTCTACATGAATGTCATATGTCATGCATGGAATGTCTTCATGCCCATATCCCGATCACTCACGAAACTCCCTCACACATGCCTATGCCAGAAGTGTGACAATGGAATCCTTGGTAGTACCAATGGCAGCACATATACCGAGCCCTTATTGGCTCACCATTACCCAATGCAGTACCAATGGGCAGCAATCCCTAAGTAATCCACGAGTCACATCACACATGTTCCAGTGATAAACATTACTATGTGTCTTCTTTGGGCAACAAACTTTTCAGATCACACTGTGAGTCTCTTACACCTAATGTTCCAAGCTTTTCATCTCAGGGGATTAACGACCCCCTTCTTTCTTTGCCCAACACACATTAATTATATTTCACTTTATTCTTTGAACCGTGAGTCATTTATTGGACGTTGTCAATCTGAAAACTCCTTTTACATTCATCGACATTGATGACGGATGACCATACCCGTACACACACACCAGCATCGCGTGTTCCCTATGCATATGCAATCTTAATGTCCTTTGCAATTTCTCATGTTACATGTATGATGCACACTAGATGAACCATTCTCGTGGTTGTGCTCCATGTCAGTTACCATACAAACATATATCGCAAGCATATAAGTTCCATATATTTCATGCTAATATAAATATAGATATCGTATAAAACATATTAGCATCCATCAATCCATGACTAAACAAATAATGTCATACAACCTTCACGATTAGTACCAAAAGTACTATTTTTTGAGTCCTATTTAGATAAGTTTGAGGTGCTTTTTGGCGTACTAATCATATTATTTAAGTCGTTGACGTAATGCGGAGTCCGATTAGTAGTGCGATTTTGTTTCGAGGTTGTTTTTGGTAGTTTTTCTTGTTTCGTAAACCTTTACCATCATATCAAGCTTGGCATCGAAATTGTGCTAACTTTATCTTGGGGATTAGGTGTGAATTCTCATCGATTTCATCAAGCTTCAGGATGAAGAAATAATTTGGAAAGATGCATAATCTGGTACGGAGGATGCGGGGAAGTAGCGGTAGAAGATTGGCAATTTCGCGGGCATGGCGAAATTTTTAAGCTATAGCTAATTTTTCGCTACATAGCGAATTACGCTATGATGTAAAATTAGCTATCATAGAAAGAAAGTATTAAGCTATCATAGCGAAAATTACTTGTGCATAGCTAAAGTGCGCATTGTGTTTTGTGATCAAAAGCGACTCCGTTTTGATTAATTCTCTTTTGCCCTCAATGTAATCATATTATTTAAGTTAGTTTGGTGTTTTTCGCATGTTTGTACGGGGCGGCTATATGAAACCATGTTATGAACATTTTGTGGCCTAACTATTCATTTCACGCAGGTTTCATTTACGACCTGTTTTTCGGTTCCCATTTTCTCTCTTCTGCTCTCCTTTCCTCGTTTTTCTAGGATGCGAGCTGCGCCCCTTTGAGGATGACAACTCAAAGGATGTTTGGCTAAGCCTCAAAACCTTGAAGAGGAGGGTTGCTAGGTTGGTTGATGTGGGTTTGCAGGTGTTCCTCTGTTTTCATGAAGCAGGTACTACGTATTTGTGTTTCAAACTTTCCAAACTAGGTTTAAATGCTATTTAATGTATTTTCTTTGGTCAATACTTGGCATGCTTTAGGGTTCAATGTATTCATAATGGTAGATACAACGACATCCCGTCGAATGTCATTCTGAGCCATTGAAACTAGGTTAAGAAATGCTTTATTTTAAGCTATGGGAACATTAAATGCTCAGTAAATGCTATGGTTCCAAATAGGAATGTTACTAGGGGTTGGTTTTTAAAGTTAAACAAAGATCAGGTTTGGAAATGACTATATGTCATTTTGCCACTATCTCGAAGAGGAAATAACTGAGACACCTGCAACCATATCATACAAACTAGTGACCCAAAACTTCAAGGTCTTCTTTTTACATCTTATTTTAAATTGCTTTCAGCTAGTTTAATGATAACAACAACCACACTTTTTATGCAAATCCGAAAATCCAAATGAAAGCCTCACCATTTTGAATCATTATATAAGTCATTTGTAAGACGAAAACCCATCCCTGTGTTCGATCCTAGAGCCACTAAACTGCAGTAGTTACGCTACGACAGTAGGAGCAACTTAGGTATAAATTTTGTTGATTCCAGCACCCCTACTATGGCATGAATCACTTCCTTAGGCTAACTCGTGGAAATTCTTACCCCATATAATAGCCTACAACATTCCATGCAATGGTCATGTCAAAACCCGGCTATTCACATTAACACAACCAAGCAATCGGCACACTTGGTGCAAAACATAGATTTTCAGCAAAGTTATGATTATCCACTATCTTACACAGGCACATGGTTGGAATCTTGTCTCAATGGGATTTCCATAAAGTCCAAGAACACCTGAAACAGAGTTCGGACGAAGAATTTATGGCGGTCAAAGTTGGAGGCTTCACGCGTACTTGATCCCGGACCTAGCAGGACGGACTTTCACCTAGCGGATGGACCCTGGCCGGACAAAGCTTTTACTAGCTATACGGACTCGGCCGGGGCAGCACCTATGCGGGCGGACGTCACTGGTTGGACAAACCTAACTAGACGAGCTCCACTTAGGCCCAGACGGACCCAACCAAATACTTTATCAGGAATGATTGTCACTGGCCGGATAAACCCGAGGTAAACGAAAACTTTCATCTAGTTGGACGGACCTGACCGAGAAAAATTTCACCTAGTTGGGCGAACGGTCGGACAACTCCCTATCCGAGGCGGCGTCACCTGGCAGAGACGAAACCCAGTTGGAAAGACCTAGCCGGACAGACCTAGTTGGACAGACTTTGCCACTTACGCTGTTCCGGGTAAACGGACCATAACTTGGGTTGTAGAGGTCCGATTTGGTAATTCAAAAGCCTAACATCAAGTTCACTGATGCGACTACAATTTACCTGAAGGACACACGATCGAATTCCCTTTGTTTCCCACCCAAAAACTAGTCCTAAGGTCCGGCTAATGGGTAGGACCAAAATGGGGCAGATTTCCATAGTTCAAAATGCAACCAAACATCCCCCTTGAGGCTGAACCGCGACCCTGAAAGCCCTTAAGGTAGAAAATAACCAAAGTAAGGAAGACTTACCTCTTGAGCGTAGAAGGTTGGTCTAGGAAGTCCTGTGGACACTTCCTAAACCCAAAACCCTTGATTTCCCGAACTCTTCACTTGAATCCTCGACGAAATCTCGTGCTTTCGTTACCCACACATATCCTTTGTCGAGCTGATGATCTTTAGTTTTTGGCTTGACGAAAACCGACCCACCGATCTCCGTGGGTCGTGGGAGAAGTTGGAGCACCTGCCACCACTCTTTATATTTTTCTCACTCTACGTATTGAACCAAAAGGAGGAAAAATAGGCTTTTCTTGCCCTGGCTCCTCCTTTTTACGCCTCAGAAGCCCTCACCTAAGTTTAAGTGAGTGGCTCTCCAGCCTTTTGTCATGCGATCCTTGCTATTGGCTCCACCAGATTTTCTTATCCTCTTATCCATAACTTTGGATTTCCTTCCTATTAAGTGGTGAAACATGTCACACATAAGGCCGCAGGCTCTTTTGATTGCCTCCATTTGACACGTGAGAAGCCTATGTGTGAGGTACTGCGGCAGGGTGCCCAGTGTCACTCGTGACTCGATTGCCTTGGCTTGTGAAATTCCGTTTGTTTGGAATTCGACGAGAAGTGACGTGGTGGCTAGATTTTTGCAAGGCATTCCAATGGTGAAGTCCAGTTCCATCATCGAGATCTGAAAAAGGCTGATTTTCCCATTGAAATTAAAGTTTCTGTTTCGAAAAATTGAATTCTATTGGGTTTTACATATAATAAGAATGAGGTCGATAAGATGCTTTTCTTTTATTTTTACTTGATGGGATGAGCATTACAGTTGTTTCCAAGTTATGGCATGTGAATACTCCATTTTAAAATATATTGATGGAGCATTTCTTATCATCATAGCATAAAAGTCTTCATTCTTTATGTCACATCCCACATCGGATTGGGGAGAAACTTCCTCAAACTTTATAAATATGGACTCTTCTTAACCTAGTAGAAGCGTTTTAAAGCCATTTGGGCTCCTTAGATCCAAAGTGGACGATATCTATATGCATGGTTGGATTGAGTCAGAGCCGATCCTCGACCTCGATGTAGGGGTCTGTGCATTTGGCAATAGAAAGGGAAGGAGATATTTGTTGGTTGAGCCCCACCGATCCCATGGGACCTGGCTTGAGGACATTGTGCGCATGGGGTGTTTGTAGCATCCCACATTGGGGATAAGGAGAAACTTCGGCACTATATACGACGTGGGCTCCTCTCACCCTGTAAGATATGAAAGTCATGAGGACCCCTTGGGCCCAAAGTGGGCAATATCTACATGGTTAGGTCGGGTTATTACGAATGGTATGAGAGCCGATCTCCGACCCCAATGTGGCAATGTGGAGGTACATCCCGTTTGGCCCCATAGGGCACCTCCGTTTGGTCCCATAATCCCAAGGGACACATCGAGGACGTCAGGTTCGCATGTAAGGTGTGCATGTCACATCCTACAGAACAGTGAACCTTCCAGTTAGTAATGAATTATTCCCTCTCAACCTAATAAACGGTTTTAGCCGTGGCGGCCTCTTCGCTCACATCGAATAATATCTATAGTAAGTCGATATATAATAATTACACATGGACTATTTGAAACAGGTATGGCTGAAAATCGCGACTTAGAATAAGATATATGCTCTTCGCGCCTGCTACATAAAAGTTCACTGCTGTGGAAAGTAAAGTGACCTTCAAAAATCTTCCCTTAGGAAGGAGCTTATTATGCTAAACGAGGCAGTTGCAGATAGTTTATGGTGCCTCGCAGCACAAGCTCTTAAAAGACACGGTGAGTCTTAGGCCCAGGCCCACGCCACTCACGCCCTGCAAACAACCGCCTCGGTAGCTTGACCAAAGACGCCGCTTTTGAGAGCCGTAAGAGATGGAGAAGGAAAAGGTTAAGCCGAGTTTGCGCCAGTGGCCTTCCACGCCATATACGTATTGAATGTCGCCCCCCAATGGTGTTTTTTGTTTTGCTCCATCACTGCCAAACTTTCCAAGTTCTCAATTTCCAGCTGATGTGCCGATACACATACCCATAGGTCGGACGGTGGAGATTTGACTCCTCGCCGCCGTTTGTGGCCATCGCTCTTCTAGGAGGGTGTTGTTGAAGCAATGGTTTTGGATGGAGCCAGGTGTATGTATGTGACTGGTGGGGAGGGTAGCTTCTCAGCTTATAGGCACACAAAAGTATGACTCCAACTATCCTTCATATTGACGCAACTTTGGTTTCCGTCACATACAAAGACAACTTCTTAAAATATTGAGGTTAATCAGTTCCCATGGTGATAATTGATGATTCTTTTTTATTTACCAAAACTTTTGCCTTTAAAATATTCAGCAACATGCATCTAAATAAGCCTAGTTGTATTACTATGCCTTTTTTTTTTTTTTGAATTATTAATGTTTTCTCTCCTAACTAACAAAGCTGAACATATTCATAAAGTTGTCATCATGCTGAACGTTGTCATCATGCTTCCGCAGTACGTGCAGTATGAAAAAGTTCTTATTTTTCTTTTGCTCTTAATTTTAATTATCTTTCTCTACAAACTATTAGGCAAGATAAATTGATATCCCGGTCTATAGGATTATCCTTAGTCGCCTTTCTGAGATGTGATTATTATTATTGTATGTAGACCATTAGGATATTTATTCAAGACAAGATGATGATGATAGAATATTATTATTATTTTATGATAGAAAATAATGAATGCACATTTCATCCCCTTTTTAATTAAATATGGCATAAAATAATCGATGGAATAATTAACTCTATCCCATCATCTATCCAATATATACTATGCCTTTTCTTTTCTTTACTGAAACTAAATAATCTTGCTTAAGCAAAGGATTGGCGTTTCAAAATTTACATAATTGTTGCCTTCTACAAAAATATGATTTCTATAGTGTTATCCCGACATATGACTTCAATCAAATATATTACTAATAAAATCGCACATTAGCTATGAAGGAAGCATTAATTTAATTGTTCTCTAGAGAACCTAAAATAAACTATTTTCAATTGGCAATCTACAAACTATTTTCTTATTAGTTTATTACGCTATTTCACCTAGTGGTTCATAGGATGATGCTATCATTAGCTTTAATTTCCTTACATATTATGATGGATAAGATTTTATCTGACTTTACTTATAATAAGACTGACGTAATTAATAATTTTAAGATAAAAGAACAAGAAATACTCTTTCAATGTATATTAAAAGGTATAAGATGTCATCCTATCACTAAAAAACTAAGGAATTTGTTTACTATTCTCATTTTCTTCATGCAAAGTTAATTCATTAGCAAATATGAAATTATAGGCTTTAAATTGCTATGCAAATAGATAGGGAAATATTTAAAAATAATGTGTTATTTATAGGTGAAAAATCATTGGCAAGTAGAGTAAATACATAGAGGAGATGAATGGGTGAATCTGAAAATAAGAATATAAAACTAAAATTTACTAATCCAAATTAAAACTATTAGATACCAAGGATATATGTAATAGAGATAATCGAAAGACTATGAAAGTTACATAAATATTTTATGTGAAAATTACCACACAAACTATGGAGCAAAATATCACAATTCTAAGACACCATAACTAAATATACTACATAAATAAGATCACATGTAATTACTTGGTTGCTTTGTTAAATACAACTGATTCTTTAGAACATACAATGATCAACACCCTGATGAAGCAATCTCCAATTGGTCCAATGAATTCTCCTTCTTAGTTCTTAGGAGCATGAAACTCTTATTTAATAGCTTCAATTGTTATTATTGGCTTTTCAAATCATATATATAATTAGAGATGTGTCAAAAAAATAAGGAGGTGAAATTTATAGTAACAAAAAAAGGATGATTCACTTCATGCATAAGTAAAATCAACTTGTTTAGATTTGTAATTATACAAACACAAGAATAAATTAAGTGTAGAAATCCAACATTGATCATCATTTTAATACCTTATTATTTAAACACGCTTATAAAACTAGCATGGACATTTTAATAGTTAGTTCTAGGTTTAAGCTATTATAGTATTAGCTAGGTCTTATTTCTTTACTATCCAACAACTCAAAATTGGAAGGCAAATAGAAAAACACAATATTAATGCATTTTAAAGTGTTGTATGCACATGCTAGGGTATAAAGCAAAACTAGTGTTCATCTTACCTACCATAAAAACTAAGGAACTTGTCTATTATTCTCATTTCTTATTCACACAAGACTAATTAGAAAACATGAAATAAACTTTTCAACTCATGATATGTATAATTAGAGACGTGTTTAAAAACATAAGGTGGTGGAATTAAGAGTTACTTATATGTAAAAATTGTTTAGATGTATGAAAAACATAAAACAAAAACAATTATACAAATTCTAAAATTAAATGTTATTTAAAATCACTAAATGGTTTCACTCTTAATCTCTTGATATAAATACTATGAAATGGTTTACATATGAACATTATTTTAAATTTATTTAGTCATATATGTTTAAGCTTATTACAACAATAGGTATCATTTATTTATTACCTTACAACTCAAATTTTAATGCAAAGCTTAAGGTTGAAATGATATATGAAAATGATGCTACTTATTTGTGAATGATATTGAACATAGTCAGTTTATTAGTTAAAATAAAACATGCAATAATACCTTTCATTAAGCATTAATTATTTTAAAAAAATTTATACAAACACATGTTAATTTTCCTATAATTTTTTTCAAAATAAATAGTATGCAATTGGCATCAAATTGTTGTGGACAATATGTCGAAGTTCATAGGAAAGATTCACCAACCAATTCTAATATATCCATTGTTTGTTGATGAAGATGATCAATTGGAAGGAGTCTTTTTAATTTTTTATTATTATTATTTTTACTACTTACACCAAAAGCATATATAATAACAACATGGAAAAAGAACCACTCACATTGGACGAGTATTCAACTTTGTTAGTTAGAACAATACATTAATAATACTTTCCATTAAATATTAAGTATTTAAATTTGTATGACACATTGACTTTTAACCTTTAGTCTTTTTTCATCCATTTTTAGAGTATAAGTGTATAGTTGGCATTTAAATTATTGAGATTATGGTAATTAGGGTCAAGTTCACATGAGGGAAAGAGACAAATTTGAAGGATGACATTGATAGATTATAATATCAATTTCTTACCAACAATCTCCAAACCATATACACTGGTAGCGTGATGATAACGCTTTAAGATTACTGAAACTAGTATATACATGCTTCTAACAAAATTGTACGTGATCTTTGAATAAAGTCATGATTAATTGAATTATTCTTCGTATTGGGTAGTCTCAAATAAGTTATTATGAGTTAGCAACCCACAAACTATTTTTATTGGTTCATTATGTCATTTCATATGGTAGTTATAAGATTAGGGTATTACAATCTTTAATTTTCTTAAATAAGTATGAAGGATAAGATTTTATTTGACTTCCCTAATAATAAGACCCAAACCATAAATGTTTTTAAGATAAAAGGTCAAGAAATGCCTCTTGACGTGAAAGTCTCGACGTCATGACCTGAGAGTCCCGACGTCATGGCGTGAGAGTCCCGACGTCATGGCGTGAGAGTCCCAACGTTGTGACGTGAGAGTCTCAACTTCCCGACTTGAGAGTCTCGACATCTAGGGACGTGGAGAGTCTCTGCCACACGATCCGAGAGAGTCCCGACAAGCCAAGGCGTGAGGAGTCCCGAATGCCGCGACGTGAGAGTCACGAATACGCGTGACGCCGCTGCAGCCCATCTACAATATCCAACCCATTTTTTATAATTTTGAAGTCTACCCTCGAGATATAAAAGGAAGAAACCCTAATTTAGAGGGGGTTCGTTCTAGAGAAGAAACGGAAGACTTAGAGTTTCAAGGTTTTAAAGATAAGGTAGAGAAAGACATTCAACGGCTGAAGATTTACATTTATATCAGAGTTTCCTCTTTCCTTTATATGTTCTCATTCATTTGGTTATCTTTCTATCTTCTCATAACGTTCTAGTTTCATATTCTAGTTTTACGACATCGTGATGTGAGAGCTTTGACGTCGCAATGTGAGTGTCCCAACATCGCAATGTGAGAGTCCCAACGTCGCGATATGAGAGTCCCGACGTTTCGAGTTGAGAGTCTCGATGATGTCATGAGATTCACGACATCGTGATGTCACTAGCGGCCCATCTATAGGTCCAACCATTGTAATTTTTGAAGCCTAGCCTTGAGATATAAAAAGGAAGAAACTCTAATTTAGAGGGGTTTCTTTTGGAGGAGAAATGAGACTTAGAGCTTCAAGGATTTTAAGATAAGGTAGAGAAAGAGATTCAACTCTTAAAGATCTAAATTTATATCAGAGTTTCCTCTTTCCTTTCTATGTTCTCATTCATTTGGATATCTTTCTATCTTCTCATAATGTTATAGTTTTATATTCTAGGGTTTTTATGGGGATCTGAGCATGTACTTTGTAATTTGGTGCATTTCCTATTTCAATTGTCATTTGGTTTTGTTATTACAAATGTTTCATCTTGTTCTTAATTCTAACTGATAATTGATCACTATCAATTTGACCAGACATAGAAATTTGAGAAGTGAATAATAGGTTAGGACCTAGGTTGAATGTCACACTACCATTGACTAGAGATACTCTCATGGGTTTCCTTTGAGGTGAAATTTTAGCTATCTTGAGTGTATTGCATTCTTAGGATTTTCCAGGTTGAGAAATGCTAAATACCTAAATCCTAGGTGAAGGTTGTGAGTTATGAAAAGAGATTCACAGTTAATTTCGTGAGGATTGCAATTAGTTAACAATTCAAATGTAAATTGAAATAGAATCAAACCAATTGCTTAGGGATTGGTAAATTGAAATAAAAACTCTAGATCCAACACTCATCCATATTTTTTTTCTAAGTGAATTAGATAGGTTTATTGTTAATTACAGTTTGGTAGTTAAATTTAGAATTCAATTTCGCCATCATTTGTAATTAGATAAAAGAATAGATATTCTAATTTTGGTGGCTAGCATCACAACTCCTTGCTGAATCGATACTCTACTTTATTTATATTACTTGTTACGATGCTGCATACTTTCGCACTCATTTTAGCTTATCATATTTCAGATTGTGAATTCAAGAATTCAAAAAATTTCAAATATCCAACTTTTTTATCTCCTACCGCTTTAGTTATTCCTTTTGTGTTGTTTGTTATTTGCTTGTGCTTTTGTTTGTTTTGTGTCTCATAAGTGAGTTACAGTTTAGTGTAATGGTTTTGAGAATGTTTTGGTATTTTGCTTAATTTTCTTAGAAAAATTGGATAAATGTGCCAGTGTGCTTTAGTTAACTTTATTGGTGCAAAAGTATATTTCATGATTTTGATGCTAACTAAGCACCCTTCCTACTCATTTTCATGTCTAATGCATATATTTGTGTATTTTGTAAAAATGAAGAAAACGAGACGAAAAGCAAGCAATTTGGGCATGAATTGAGGAAGATATGCAAAGAAGTTGTGGTCGTGACCATAGAGAAAATTGAAGAGGACCTTCTGCAGCAAAATCTCGATGTGGTCACCACCACAACAACCTCTTCAGCAAACTATCTTTAGAAACTTTGGTGTGGTCGCGACCATAACATAATCGTGCATCAATTTTGTATTCAACTTTTTGTGTGGTCGTGACCACAAGCCCTTTATGGTTGTGACCACGTGACGATTTGGCCTACTTTATTTCCATTTATGGGCCTATTTTGGCCTAGTTTTCGAGGTGTTTTTAAGGTTAATTTCAAGACAATTCTAGGGTTCGAACCTTGAGAGAGGGAGGCTCTCTCCTAGGGTTTTCCCTCTTCAAGATTTGTTACATTTGATTAGGTTTTCTATAGATTTAAAAGATTTAGGTTTTTATTTGTGAAGAACTTGGCTTGTAATCGATTATTGCTAGGAAGTGGAAGGACCTTGTGGAGTGGGATTTTAGCTTCGATATGGCTAGAATTTTCTAAGATGTGAACTCAATTTAATCAGATTCAAATTAACTTAGTTAAAGAAGCTAAAGGAATTATAAAGGTCTAGTATTACAGATTTCACTTTGTGGAGGGATACCAAATGTATTAATTGGAGGATTGCAAGGACGTAATCGGTGACCAATCCAGCTTTAGTCGTAGCTCTATTGCAAGGACATAATCGTGACTCAACAATTTTCATAGAGGTAAAATTTCCTTTGAAAAGTATTTCCCTATCAACCTAGAAGGACATAACTATGAATAGGTGGATAGTACGAAAAAACATACAAGGGGGAATATGAAAGTGAGATCCTTGTACCGTAACCTCGAGCTTATTCAAGCCATAATTCATTCAACCCAGGCCTCATTTGGATGAATCACTAAACATCATTGACAATAACAAACCCTAGTTCCTCCTTAAGTAGTTTTCTCCTATTTTTAGTCAATTGCTCCAATTTTCACAAAGCATTATGTTTTTGTTTAGTTTAGTTTTAATAAATTTTAAAATTTCACCCTAAATAATTAAGGCGCCCAAATAGTGAACAACTTTAGTAGCTGGGGTACTTAATCTTCACTAAAACCACACCTTCCCTACGAAATCGATATCCGAACATTTTAGTCTACTGTATTACTTGTATGACTCATGCTCTACGGTTTTGTATCAAGTTTTTTGCAGTCATACTTAGAAGGTACGCTTTTGGTGTTCGATCGATATTTTGCCAAAAGGAAGTTGTAATTTATAAAAAATTTTATTTTCCTAGTTTTCATTTGTATTTAAAGAGTACTTTTTCTTTTTTTTCTTTTATTTTTCTTTATGCTTAGCATAATGAACAATGAAACGACATATGAATGCCTACCGCACTTTGAGAGATTAACCTCTCTCAAACCTCATCGACCAACAAACCTTAAAGAGTTAGACCCTCATTATCTCAACTACTATTAGGCATATTATATAACTTTTACTACAATATGCTGGAGCTACTATCATTTGGTTGGAGTACATAGAGGATTTCTATTTCGAAGTCAAATTTCAAAGTCAAGGAGGTCAAGTTACAATTATCATAGAACAATCCTAAGCAAATTCTAACGAAGAGAAATTTTATGTCTTATTGAATGAGATGAAAAGGACAATGCCGCATGGGATGCCAAAATGAAAGATAAAGTCACCAATGAAGAAGCTCAGTGAAAACTTAGAAATCAAATCGTAACCAGCCCAGCATCGAGAGCCATTCAAGGCCACTACCGTTTAATAAAGGATGAGGACATAGGAGAATGAGACTTTGTGCCTTTGAGTTTTGAGGAGGAAATCCAAGACCCAACATTGGTTGAGGAGAAAAGAATTAACTTGCTAATAAGGAAGAGCTATTAATGGAAGAGAGGCAAATTGAAGAGTAACATCCATGGAAAACAATTGAAAATGTTTTGGTTGGGATTGACAAGTTCGATTTCCCTATTGACTTTGTGACTTTGGGCATGGAAGAGGACCAACAAGTGTCTTCTATAGGAACACCTTCCAATGCCACAAGTGAAACATGGATTGATATAGAACATGAGGAGATGACCTTTCTTGTTGGTAAAGAAAAATTGAAGTTCAACCTTCACCAAAGCATATAGCTTATGGATGAAGAAAAGAACTGTTGCATGCGGATAGAGAGCTCACTTCTACCATATGATGAGTTTGTATTTGCCACCTTCAAGAGGACACTCTTGAAGGATATAATTAAAGACCAACTCTTTCCCAGCCCAAAGAGTTGGATTTTGGAGCTTACATCGCACAATACTGATGTGGAGGAGTTCATCCGCAGAGCGAGAGATGAAGATGGAGTATCGTCACGAAGATATACAAAGAAAAAGCTCTCGACTTCCCCAAATGAGTCTAGTTGGACTGAAAAACATAGTAGCTTCTTGTGGAGGCAACCAAGCAAAAATGTTAAGGATTTTATCCATTTACTATAGTTGTTAGTGTTGGGTATTGTTTGAATATTTTAGTATGTTTCAGATGTTGACTTTATTTTGAGTGTTTATTTGGTTTTTGCTTTTCAGTAATTGGTTGATATATATTGGGAAGGAACTTCATCAAGACCCACCTTAACCATTGCCCAATGATCATAATTGATCATCTAGGTCTTAACCTTCATGTTTCATGCATCGAGGACAATGCATATTTTAAGTTTGGGGGTATTGGGGTGGTGTCCCTTTATTTTTAAATTTTCCAAATTCTTCAATTATCCTATTTTTGAAGTTTCTTTAGTTGTGCTTCCCATTTTAGTTGCTTTTATATGTTTTAAGTTTTTAGGTTAATTTTTTCATTTTTAGGTTGTTTTTGTTTTTGGTTGAGCTTGTTTTGAGATTGATCGTTATGCCTATGATGAATAATTGATCAAACCTTCTTTCACATAAAGAAAATGAGAGATATTTGAAAGAAAAGACCATGGTCGACCACAGAGAAGTCAGAGACTCAACCATGTTCTAGTATCTCGAAAGCACATGTCATGTAAATCTTTTGGTTATTTGCTTGGTTTGGGGAAGAATTATGTGAATACCATTCTATTTGATCTCTTAAGACTCTAGAACTTTGTTCAATTATCGTTCGCAAGTAAATCCTAGGCAAATATGACGATGAAATTATATAAGCCATCCTTGATTAGTTGAATTCCTTTCTAACTAACCTTATGTGCTTTAATCCATAGTCACCCACTTGAGCAATATTAGCCATTTTCTTGCTAGAAAGCCAAGAATGAGCCCTTAACTTTTCAGGTTGAATACCTCTTCGCCTAAAAGAACCTTTGCTTACCTCAACATGTTGCTTAATGCAATATCTATGAATACATGTAGTGTGATTTGGAGTTTGGTTGAAGTGGGAAGGAATGGTGCCAAAGGGAGGTTTAGGTAGAAAAAAAGAAAAGAAAGAATCAAACATGTGTGGGAGTTGTTTGACCTATAGCCTTCCTACCTGAACAAGTAAGTTCTTAGGAAAGGCCCACCAGTAACCTAAGGTCAACTTGTCTAGGAGTTACTAACCTAAAGTTAGTTAAGGGTAGGTAGAAAGCTTATGAAGGTCAAACGTTGCACTACCCCATGCCTTGAAGGCTATAAGAAAAAGAAATAAAGGTTTGGTTTGCTTGCAAAAATGGTTAAAATAATGAGAAGCAAGTTTAGGGGAGACTCTATGTGATAAAAAGATGCAAAGAAGCTAAGTTTAGGGGAAAGCTTAGGAAGTCGACAACAAAGAATGTGTTATGCTAAAGGATGGACATACAAGTGGAGAAAAAGGAAAATATGTATGTTTTGGGTAAACTGAAACCTAAATGACCTATTTAACCACCCTTACCTAAGCCATACATTACAAGCTTTTAAAGACCTATTGATCCTGGGCACTAAAGTGGATTACCTACATCAAAGTGAGAGTGATATGCAAAACAAGCCTATGGAGTCTTACACACTCACTTCTGCATGGAGTTAGTGATCTCATAACACACTATACTCATCTAATTCCATCTAAAATTGCATTTGAACAAAAGAGAGGGGAAACTACACACACACACACACACACTTAAGAATCAGGTTTAGGTAAGGTCAACTTTATGGTCGATCCATTATTTTGAAAAGGCTATCTCAAGTTATCTTCGGTGGTACGGTTGCAAATCCCCGAGGCCGCATTTTTTATTATCATTCTAAGATCTCAATACATACTTATGTCAATTAGTTATGAATATGAAAATATGATATCGCTTTGCTTAAGGACAAGCAAATACTAAGTTTTGGGAATTTGTTGAGTGCTTTAGATTAGCTTATTGAGCAAAACATAGCATATTTCCTCATGATTTTGATAATTGGCACCCTTCCTACTCATCTCATGTCGAACCCATATATTTGTCTATTTTGTAGAAACGAAGAGGATGAGATGAAAAGCAAGCAATTTGGGCAAGAATTGAGGAAGATATGCAAAGAAGAAGTCGTGGTTGCGACCATAGAGCAAATTCAAGAGGATCCTTTCCAGCAAAATCTCAGTGTGGTCCCGACCACAACAGTATCTTTAGCAAACTGTCTTCAATAACTTTGGTGTGATCGCTACTATAACACCATCCTGCAACGACTGAAGAGTAGCAAGTTCGATGTGGTCGCGACCACAAATATAACTCCGCAGAATTCTGTATTCAACTTTGTGTGGTCCTCTAATTACAATCCCTTTATGGTCGCGACCATGCTACTTATTTGGCTTAGTTATTTCCATTGGTCTTATTTCAGCCCACCAGGTGTATTTAAGGGTAATTTCAAGATACTGAGGGTTCAATTGGAAAGAGGATGTTCTCTCCTAGGTTTCTCCTATTCAAGCTTTGGTTCTATTTTCTTAGATTAGGTTTTCTCAGAGATTTTTAGATTTAGGTTTTATTTGTGAACAACTCAGTTTGTAATTGATTTTTTCCGGGAAGCATAACCATGAAGGGTAGATTTCACTGATATAAAGATTGAAATCATTTGTAGTTTAAAACCCATTTTTGTATTTCTATATCTTTTCAATTTCTATATTTTTGTGTTTGTTATTAACATGAATTTTTGGGTTTTATGGTTGGAATTGTTAGCTAAATATTTCATAGGGTCAGGGTTATCATATTTGATGTTAATTGTATTTAATCTTTAGTTTGCTGATGTTTATGTTTGATTTTATTTGGTGTTAATACTTGGATTATTATGGTTTTGATTAATTGATACATGTTAAGTATCCAATCTTCGATCCTTTTACTAGGGTATCCTCGGTGACACTTGGATTACACCCTAAAATATGGTTCTGATTTTCTTAAGGTGTGAATCAATTAATCAGGATTAGAATTAACCTAGTTAAAGAGGCTTAGGGAATTAGAAAGTTCTAGTACTAACCGGATTTTAAAGAGAGGGACACTAAATGTTAAGTGAGGATTGTAAGAATCGCCATCATGATCAATCCAAGCTTAGTCCTGCATCTATATTACAAGGACGTGAATCTATGACCAAGAGCTCTCGAGGTAAAGCTGTTTTAAACGACGTCTATCAACCTACAAGGACATAATCAGGAATAGGTGAATAGTGAGAAAATACAATGGGGAACACAAAGTGGGATCCTTAGCACTGTAGCCTCTGACATATTCAAGCTATAACCATTCAACCTCGGGCTTCATTTAGATGAATTGTTGAACATCATTGACAATAACCAACCCTAGTTCCTCCTTAAGTGGTTTTCTCCTTTTTCTAGTCAATTGCTCTGGCTTTCACAAAGCATTCTATTTTTTTTTTAGTTTTTATTAATTTTACAATTTCACCTAAAATCATTGAGTCACTCAAATAGTGAAACAACTTTGAGAGCTTCAGGTACTTAATCTTCACATAAAAACCAGCTGTTCTTCCTTGTGGATCATATCTAGACTTTTTTTCCCAATCAGATACTTGCATGCATCCATGCTTTTGTGATATCACAATAAATACCTTTTACCGGGGTTCATCTTAGAACATTAGAGTATCTTTAGCTGCGGGAAAGATGGCTTGAATTATCCCCTTGTTTTTCAAGAAATTATTTATTAGTGGGAAATCCCCACGACACACTAGGTCTCATTTATACACTTTCTCGTTCGTAATCTTTTCTCAAATTAAACTTGCTTTTCGAATCTCTATAAGGATGGGAATACCTATAAAAGAGGGCCAATGTGCCCACCTTTGCAAAAAAAAAAAAAAAAGGAAAAAGAGAAAAAGAAAAAAAAAATCTGAAGAAAATAAAAAAGAGAAGAAGAGATAAGTGATTTCACCCAATCAGAATCACAAGCACTGTTTGAGGGGCCTTCCAAAGACTAGTGTTGTGAGCCAACTGGCCGGGAGTCATTGATTTCACTGCTCGTTACATGGGATAGAAGATGTGTCAATCTCACAAATAGGTGTTTAGGTTTTCTAGTTGATTGTCTAGGATGAAGTTTGAGGGGAACTTAATGCAAGGTGCCCTTAACCAACTGGTTGAGAGTCAACAATGGATTTACGCTACATGGACACTTTTCTAGAATGCCTTAGCATTGCATCTGAGACACTCAGTTTTCTTACTTGTGGGAATAAAAAGGTGTGTTATCAAACTGCTTAGTTAATGTCTTCCAAAAAATGAGTTGACTTTGTTAAAGAGGGCTTTGGAACCTTAGTCTATTTTTGAGACTAAAAACATCATTTACATTGAGCTCCTTTGGGAACGATCTATTATGGGCTTAAGGGCAAAAAGTCATTTGATCACATACCTTTGGGATGCCTCTGGCCCTTAGAGATTATAAATGTCTTGGGATCTCTATTTCGCTTCTTTCATATGTTTTCTGAACTTTTCCATGTTATCTATGAATTTGTCACTAACACCATGGTGATACTCATATATATCCTAGTGTTTTTTTTAAGTGTGCTTTGCTTTGCTTGAGAAGAAACAAAGAGTTAAGTTTGGGGGGGTGATAAGTATAGTTTATAATCTTCTTATCTACATGTTTTGTGTGTTATTTTATAGTTGTTTTTTTATATAAATAAGTGGTCTAGTGCTCTAAATTTTCATCTTTATGATTAGGTCAACCATTGAATGCATATGAGCAAAATCAGAGTGAAAACCAAGTGAAAAATAAAAAAATCAGCAAACTCATCACATGGAGTAGAAACTATTGTATTTATATTTTTTTTTCAGCTATAGAATGATCACAAATGTCTTCTTCTATTATGGGATGAAGATTTTTTTTATAAAATGATCACTTAATTTTGACATCAAATGATCAAGTTATGGCTTTTAGAATAAGGAAGAAGGGCTCAAAAGTTTACTAGTTTGCACATATTCGATAGAGTCCAAGATCGCTCAATTCGGAGTTCAGATGAGAAAGATATGGACTTGGGAAGTGAAGAAGAAAAAACAGAGAGGTAGAGGATGCCTTATGATGAGACCTTGATGTTGCAAAATGATAGAATGTGTCTCCAAGAATAAATAAAGAAGATCACATGTCGTAGCTCTGCCTGCATTTCAACCCATTTTGAACCAAAAATTACTGCTTTTTAAAAGCCAAACCATAAAAATTGGAGAGATGGAATTTGGGGTTTCCTTTGGTGGAAACACTATAGGAACTTATGTCTTCGAAGAGTGAGAAACTTGAAGAAGACAAAGGAGGGAAGAATATGGGCTTCTACTTCAAATATGTTTATTCTCTTTCTCTCTATGTTTTTTTCTTTTATATTTTAATTCCTTTCTACGTATTTGTTTTAGTTTACCTTCTTAGAGTTAAGATGTAGCTAATGATCAGTTGAATGTATGAATTTCACTAATTTCTATTTATTGATGCTATATTTTCATATATGTGTTGAGTATTCCATTATTCTCTTAATGCTTGTGGTATTCGCCAATATCTTCGTTGGTGGTCTGTGAGTCCGATTTGAGATTGAGTAGCTATGATGATTGAATTAGACCATGGATGAATTCATCATTTAATTATCATGTAATAGAGATATTCAGCGAGATTAGGTGTGGCATTGAGGTTTCTGGGTTCAATACACTCCTTGATTTCAACGCTTGAGTAGAGATGTAAGATAACCTATTTTATATTTGGGATGCTTCAAGAGAATGCTCCATTTCATTATATTGATGGGAGTATTTCTTATCATCCTATCATAAAAGTCTTAAGCCTTTACGCTCTTTTAGAAGTGGAAATCAAATGAAATATATCTTGATCATGCATCATCCAAGAAACTAGTAGGTGATCAGAATAGTTTATTTTGAGGGTCCCAAACACAATACTGTGAGACCCCGGATAAAGTAAACCGATAGAACCAGGTTGCAAACCTGGAAATTCTCTAGATCTCGGATGATGACAAAGATCACGCCATTGAGTTAGTCTCACAAAATCTAGATACACATTTGAATTTCGTCGAATTCCGAGATAGTTGGAATTGCACGTATTTCGAGGTAATGATGAATACGGGTGATGCGTGGCACAAGAGTGCATGCCACGTGGAACCAGGCTTAGGGAACACTTGGCACCTAAGTGGCCAAGTGTCATACTCCTAGAATGCATGCAAATTAGTGGGAAGTGGTTGGTGCATGGCTTGGCATGGGTGACACTTGCCATGGCTTGTACCATGTGTCAAGTACCATGAGAATTAGTCTATTATAGGGTAGAAATCAGAACCGAAGGAGTTCTTCCCCGTGAGACTGCCCTAGAGAGAAGAGGAAAACGAAAAGAGGGAAAAGGAAGAAAAAGAGGAACCAAAGTAAGGGTAAAAATTCGGTTCGTAGACAATGTGGAGCCTAAGCTTTGCTCAAATTAAGCAGGTTTCTTCTCCCACCTTAATTACTCAATGTTTTCCCATAAAGGGTGAGCCATGCCCATTAGAGACTCCACAAAGGCTATGCTACCCAATGTCTACTCGACATTCACACATATATCAACATTCTAATAGAATGATGCAATTCTAATGGAATACTACACGCCATGCCATGAAATGAGATGAGACTCACTAAATGCATGAAAAGTCCAAGTCATCACAGACTCCCATCACACAATGCATAGTCAATGTGTGATAACATCCATCGTCGATGAATTTCATCCAATGATCACTTTAAATAGTAATAAAGTGTTTAGGAATCAAAACTTATTTGATGTCAATTCGGGATCATTTTATTGTCAAAACATGTTTCTTTGTGGGTAGCGAATTTCTAGGGTCCCATCTCAAGCTTCTACGCCTTCTCTACACTTTCACGTGCTTCACTATGGAAATATAGGAATCATTACGTACCTATATTTCGAATTCTGAGTGCTCCACCTTACTGGCGGTATTTAACACATATTTTCATTTTCATGTAAGCAATCGTGTGACTCTTTATTAGACTTCGTCCAATGGTACTGAGTCCACCAATCAATCACTAAGCACTGTGTTCATCATATCAGCGCACTCACACCTGGCTGCCTGGGTGTGGATGTTCCTATGCATAAATGCAATCCGATGTCTACTGCATGTCTATACCATGTCACATATATGATGAATGCTATATGGACGACGACTTATGCATATACCTATGTACCTAAAACAATTATAACACATGCTTATAATTTCAAAACATCACTCATTCAATGTCAATATGATCATTACACATGTTAACATTTATACAACATAACATCAAGGATCGAACAAATGCCCTCCTCCTTTTTGACTTTATTTATTTTCAGCTCTATTTCTGGGAGTTCTAAATGAACTTAGCCTAAGACATTTCCTTCGACTCCATAGATTTCAGTAAAAATTCTGTCCTCGGGTCACTCGACAGCTTATGACCTTAAAATCGTAAAATATTCCGCTTGTCTCGCACTTGACGAAATTTTCTGGTCACTAGATTTCTGAATAATTTAATGGCGTAGTTTGTTTCGTCATCCAAGACCTAGAGAATTTTCTAGGCTTCCCTGAACCATTCTGGCAATTTATTATTATTATTATTATTATCATTTTGCCATTTTTTAAAATTTCTAATTTTCCTATGTTTTACATATTCACCAACCAATTTCACATATCCATTGTTTGTTGATGAAGATAATCAATTGGAAGGAGTCTTTTTTATTTTTTATTATAAATTATTTTTACATTTACACCAAAAGGATATATAGCAACAACATAGGAAAAAGAACCACTATATCAGACGAGTATTCAACTTTGTTAGCATAGAATAAAGCATTAATAATACTTTCCATTAAATATTAAGTATTTAAATTTGTATGGACACATCAATTTTAACCTTTTAGCCTTTTTTCATCCATTTTTAGATTATATGTATGAAGCTGGTATTTAAATTATTGAGGATTATGGTACAAGGCTCAAGTTCACATGAGGAAAGAGAGGCTAGGCGATTTATTATCGATAGATTAGAATATCAATTTCTCTACCTCACAATCTCAAAACCTATACATCGGAAGCATGATAACAACTCATGTATAAAGATTAATGAAACTAGATATACATGCTTCTAATAAATTGTACGTATCTTTGAATAAAGTCACGATTAATTGAATTATTCTATTGGGAAGCTGCTAAAATAAGTTATTATGAGTTAGCAAACTCAATAACCATTTTTTTATTGGCTCTATTATGTCATTTCATATGGTAGTTGAGGATTAGGGTATACAATCTTTAATTTTCTTAAATAATTATGAAGGATAAGATTTTATTTGACTTCCCTAATAATAAGACCCAAACCATAAATGTTTTTAAGATAAAAGGACAAGAAATGCTTCATCAGTGCATATTAAAAATCTGTACACATGCCCATCACACCCACCAAAAACTTAAGAAACTTGTCTACTATTCTCATTTTATAATCATGCAAGACTAATACAAATATGAAATCATAGGCTTTCTAAAATTATTATGCAAATGATTAGAAAAGTAAGGAAGAAAATTAACCACTACTACAAAACTAAAACAATGATGCTCCTATGGATGACGCTTTTGAAAACATCATTGTTTAAAATAAGCATACTAACATTGACGCTTGTTGACTATGGTGCATTGGTGGCGCGCTTATCGACCGCATAACTTTTTAAATATTGACACTTATTTTAAGCATCATTATATAATTAGATTAACTATAAGACCTCGATTTGCTTCGGCAATTCAAAATCTCCATTAAAGCCTAACATGTCTGTCCCATCTCAACCCTAACCCCAATTGAGTCCCCAAATGTGAGGCTTCAATCTCGATCCACCACCTGTGTCTCCTCCAATTAAATTGCAACATCTTCGCTCTCCTTTCCTCATTTCCTTGCTGGCAAGAGAGGAGTCGAGAACCCAGTGCCTCTCGCGGAAGGTGAACTGAAATCTTCAAGCCATGCTGAGAGACTAAGAGCGCGCGAAAGAAAACTCGAGGAGTAAAAGAGAGGGCTATGGTAGGTCGCCAGTTGTTGCTACGCCATTTGAGAGATCCATCGCGACAACCCGGCTGCAGGTGGGATCTCTTTGGTTTTTTTCTTTTTGTTTCATTTTTCACTTCTTATCTTTTCCTCCACTTGTTAGATTATTATAAGTCTTTTTGGGTGAGTCTTGGATTTGGGGCCGCGGTTGAAATGGCTCTCGTTTTGTTGTGTTTTGCGTTGAATTATGCAAAAAGAATGGACCGATTTAGAGGTGGCACACCGTAAGATGGTCATAGCTTTCAAAAGCTTGATGATTGATATAATTTGGGAGGGTTAGACTCTCTCAACAGTGCTAGTTTCATGGAGGTAAATTGAAACTCGTCCTTGGGTCAATGAAAATGGTGATTTCTCCTATTACTTTAACAAACATATTGTTTCTCGGATCCTGGTTAATTCTCCATTTTTTTTATTTTAATTTTATCATTTCTTCTTCTTATTTCTCACTTTCACCCTAAGGTTAGGGTTTTTTATTTTCCCTTTATGTCCATGATTCTTCTATATCCTGTGGATTTTAATATTTTTTTCATTTTATTTAAAACAAATTGAAGCAATAAATTTCCAATTACCTAAACTCACTAATTTTTCATAATTTTATGATTTATCATTAATGATGGTGAACAGTGAATTCTCATTCCAAAAAATAGAGGCTTTTCTACTAGGATAGAAAGACAAGTATCAAGGTCAGAGAGTAAAGATATACTCCTCCGTGAATGTATCGCAGGTGAAAGACAAGTGTCAAGGCTTTTCTTTCAGAATAACATTTTTAATTAATAATAGCTTTGGTTTCGTATTCGAACTCACCCTTCCCAAATGTTGTTCTATGAGCATCTTCGTAATTAGCCTGAGGAGGCCATGAGTAATAACATGGAGAACGCAACTATTGCTGCAAGGATTCGATCGTCTGCTCCAACCCATCTCTGCTCTGTGGTTTCTGATCCAATCTTAATTTTTTTCCTTTGATCTTACTGCTGCATATTGTCTTGGAAGTGAATTCAAATAATTCGTATGATCAGCAATGAACTCTGCTCTTTGATTTATGATCCAACTTGGATTTTTTTCCTTTCATCTTACTATTGCATTATTATCTGAAATGGGACTCCAAAAGAATTTGTATGATTATCTATGAGTTTCACTTGGAGATTTCTCCGATCCATTCATGATTTCTTTTATGCTTTGATCTTATTACACAGACATTAACTTGAAAGGTATTCAAAGAATGGTGGCTTAATTAGCCATGAAGTCACTTTTCTTTCTTTCTGATTTCCTATACATTCTTCTATAGTTAATGCCTAATACTTAATTCAAAATCGGGTATGAGTCTTAATTTGTTTAGGTTGTATGTACTCGCTTCTTTGAGTTGTCGTCATGGCCAAAAAAATTATATACTTCATATTTTTGTTTTTGTCTTCGCTAATTCTAATGGTGAGATTTGAAGGATTTGTTAGTAAGTTTTACTGCAAATGCATATTTGGTGGACCGTATGATTTAAAGTATTTTCTTTTTCTTTTTTTATAGGTAAATTGAGCTATTTAGTTTGGTTTTAAGCAATGAAGGTTCCGGTTTCAAAGGAGCGAGGCAGTTTTTTTTTTTTGGTGACTGGGAAAAGAGATGAATTCCGAGGCTCCAGGGTCACTTAAGGTTAAATACAAGGAGATTCTCAGCTCGATTCTTGCTTAGAATTTTGCATCTATTAAATTTAGTATGAAGAAAAATAATATTGTGTAATATATAGGTGAAAAACCATCAAGGAGAGTAACAATAAGAGGGTGAATGTAAATTAAGAAATTATAAATATAAGAATTAAATTTTATTAATCCAAATCAAACTATGATATCAAGGATAATCAAAATAATCAATCGAACAATATTTAAAATTTATTTTGGCCATAAGTTTCAACTATTATGGTACATGCCTTATTTATTTATCATCTAACCCAAATTAGAAGGCAAATAGAAATGCTTTTGCTAACGATTTTAAAATGGTGTATGCCTATGTGAATGACTTAAAGTGAAACTATTGTTCGTCCTACCTACCAAAAAGCTGATGAATTAACTTGTCCTTTCACATGAAGGAAAGATATAGATACAAGATATTGTCGATGGATTAGGATATGAATTCCTCATGCCATGATAGTTTGTCGAAAGATACCACTGTGTGAGCCAAAGAAGAAGAAAAACCTTTTTTCCATACCACCTAAGCATGATATATAAATTATGAAGAAAGATGTCATTCACAATAATGAATATTCTACTTTGTTAGTTAGGACAAAAACATTAACAATAAATTAACATATGGATGATGTAAATACAACAACTTTGTAGTCGATATATGTTGCTAAATATTTTAAAGTGCAAAAGTCTTCGTAAAAGAAAAAAGAAGTTAGAAACATGAATTAAGACTTTGGGTGAAGGGACCCAATATGAGTTTCCTTTTCTTAACTCGGGGGACCCTTCCTGCACTACTACGATCTAAAAAAAACCTTTCATTCTTTCATGAACTTTTAAAGTAAATTGTGAGGAACCCATTATATGCAAGCATGCTTTCTATTAAAATATTATGAAACAAGGTGGACACATATTTATTTATTTAAATATTAAAACTTTATATAAATTCAAGTAGTTTCCTTTGTTTTCCGGGACAGAAGTTCAATGATAACACTGCATTAAAACAATTTAATTTACTCCACAACCAACAATGAGACATCAAGTCCAATACAACCAATTTCAACCAACTTTAAAAATCTTTTCCTCAACACTATAGATATATAAACAATCTTTTAAAACTTATATACATTATAAAAAATAAATAAATAATTAGTTATTTACAACAAAACTATACATTTTCAAATGGTGGTCGCCAATGCGAGACAGAGTGCGTCATCGCCCGAAGGATGCTCGAATCGCACGCCGTGGCCTTCGCTCGAAAATGAAAAGCCAAGTTTTACTTATAAAACATTTGGAAAAAGTAGGTGATCTAAATGAGTCGCCGAGGCGCCTGCAGGTGTCAATGTTTCCGTGATATAAAGTTCCAAATACAATGTGTAAAACAATTATAGATCTCATTTCATAAAAATACTTTGCATTATTTTCCTTTCTATTTAAATACAACGTAAAACAATCTATAGATTCCCATTTCTATAAACATTTACTTTATTTTCTTTTTCATAGTTCAATACTGTGTAAACAATTGTATAAACATATCATTTATAAATATCGCTTTACTTTCTTTCCATATAGATCAAATACAACAAACAATTGTACTTCACATATCTTTTCAATATATTTCTTCTTTGAATCCGTCATATCCAATGGAACCCGCATACCGTTAACCACCGTTGGTCCAATAAAGAACCTTCGAGGAAACAGTCTTAGGATCACCGATGGCCAAAAAAGGAGCCTCTGAGAAATTGTGTCATACTATTAATCAACAAGGCCCAAGGAAAGAACCCTCCCGAGAAACAGCCTTTTATGATCATCGATGCCCTAAAGGAACCTCCGATGCAACCCGTGCCTTCTTTTAAGGCCATCACTGCATCATAGAACCACACATGTTATATGATACAAACTTTTCAGACTTTTCACGGCATGGCAATATGCATCACTCTTCCTTCCTCTATAAAAAAATCCTAACCCTTTCCATGTACCATGCCAAGAAATACTTAGTCGACTTTCCTTTAAACTTTATCTTTGTAACATAGGTAACAAATGGATTTTAAACATTTTCATATAAATGATGTATATATAAAATATACATTCATAAATATTTCATTTCATATGGAAACCAACTATGCTTTATAAAACTATGAATCCATAATCATTTCATATTTTCTGTAATATAACAAAGTCGTAAGAAAGCATTCTTTTTCATTTGAACATTTATAATATAGATATGAAAACATATACATTGGTAAACATTATTTATATATATATATATATATATAGATATATATATATATATATATATATATATATATATATATATTTTTCTATAACATTTACATTTTCCATCACCTTAGTTATTAGTTTCATTTTTCCTCCTTTTAAAAAATATTCCACCTCCACCCTGTCCTTTATCACATTCCCTCCTACCAGTCACATTATCCATAAATCCATTATTAAACATCCAGACCTTAATCATGTTCAATTAAAACCATTTAACTATACCATACTTTCCAAGAACCCTAAGTATTTGACCATTTCCAATTGATTAAAATCAATCGAACTCAACCTCTTTGTTCTTTCATGATTTTCTTATATAACTCATGGGCAATTACTTACCTCCCATACAATAGCCCACAACATGCCACATGAAATGGCTCACACAAACCGGCTATCTGGCCACTGACATAACCAAGTAACCCGCAGACTTGGTAAATCCATAAATTCTATCACTGCTCATAATCCACCGTCCTCATGGTGAAATATGGTTGGAATCATGACCAATGGACTTTCCATAGAGTCCAACAACACCCAAAACGGAGTTCGGATCGGATAAAGGTGGCCTTCCAAATTGGAGGCTATGACCATTGTGTCCCCCGAATTTCATCTGCGCACTGGAATGAATCGAGTCCCAAAGTGTCTTAATTTGATATACCTATTTCATAGAGATATGTTCTCCTATAAGTTTAGTTTATCCATCAATTTGAATCACTCAATTCGGATGAGTGATGACTAAGTTATGGCCAAAATACAATCACAGAGTCTTAAAAACAGAACAAAAAAACTGCCTGAACATAACTCCACTTTGAATGCATTTTTGAGTCCAAATGGGTGCTAGGAATTGATAGACTAGTTTAAGAGAATGCCTTTCTATAAGTCTAGTGTGAAGCTAGCAATTTGAACTACTCCTACTGGATTAGGATGGCCAAGCATATTGGGAAACCAGTCATGGGGTTGGAGAAAACTGACAGCATCTCCCTTAGACACACATGCTCTGATTAATTGAACGTATAGGAGAAAAACACTCACCTCAAATGAAGACTGACTATGACACCACCTTTCTCTCTGGGCTGTGAAAACCTAAACCTTGGACCTTTGGTAGAACTCAGGATTCTGTGATCCACGTGTAGCTCCTGTCACAGAGGATCAACTTTAATTATTGGACTTAACGAGAGATCCAATGTACGTAAACTGGAATCAAGAGAGGTATTTACCTTGGCCTCCCCTCTCCTCTTACTCTCTCTCTCACTAAGCCGATTAGACCAAAATGAGATCTTTGGTAGGTTGATTTTTTTGTGTTATTTATACATGAGACACGCGGGCTCACGTCGTGCCACATGTGACGTTTCTTTGGTCCGTTGGTCCCGAATAATTTATTTCGGGTCCCGCTTTTAGTTTCATATATCTTAAGTGGACATTATTTAAATATTTTATATTTTTTGGGATTTTTCTAAAAATCTCGTTTTCTCTGGTCCACTTGATCACGTCGAATTTCGTGAAATCCACCGTCTTGGAATTCAACTAAATTTGACTGGGTAACTAGATTTTAAGGAGACTTAATTAATGGTGAAGTCCGTTTGGCCATCCTGTAGATCTAGAAAATTTAGATTTTCTATGGTAAATTACTATTTTGCCAATTTTAGGAAAATTGCATTTTCTACCCTTTAATAATTTCGCTTTATATATATTTCAGCTTCTTTGGATCAATATATTGCTATGAAATATTTTTTATTTTTTGCCTGTTTTTCAAATTTACTTATTCATCCGACTATTTCCAAAGCCAAATAATGAATCAATGAACACAAGAATTTATTATTCATGAAAATCAGAAATTTAGTATTCTATAATTACCCCTTCTTATGGTAAAATTTCGGTCTCTAAATTTAAATATCATAATTTTGTACTGCACAGTGTGGATATCGTAGTTTCAGATATGATCTTCACGCCTGCTGCTGCTTCCTCTCTGCCGTGATTCATCCCCAACACCTTCGCTAAAGGAATCACTTTGTTCCGAAGAACCTGATCCTTTTGATCAATAATCTAAACCAGTTGATCTCTTAACACATGTGAAGGATCTACTATATACTTTCGAAGCATAGAAACATGAAAGACATCATGTATTCGCACTCTAGATGGTTATAAACTCAATCGACACGCTACCTCCCAATTCTTTCCACAATCTCATAAGGTCCTAAGAAGGGACTGAATCTCCTTTCTTTCTAATTCAACACCCCTTTCCGTGGTGATATCCCTGTAAATACTTTGATCCCCAATTTGAAATTATCTCTTCGTTATCGCATAACTTTTCTACTCATTCAGGCGCTCATTCCATCCTCGATAACCTTACATTATCTGCTGTGACCTAAAAATAACCTAACAATTTTCTCTCACCTACCTCATCCCAACATACCGGAGTCTAACACTTCCTTCCATAAGGCCCTCGTAAGGTGCCATTTCAATGCTTGATTGATAACCATTGTTATAGGCAACCTCACACGTGGTAGATGTTCATCCCAACTTCCTTTTAAACTCTAACACAAAGCCTTGAGCATATCTTCCAATGTCCTGCATGGTTCTTTCGTGATCGTCATCCGTCCAGGATGGAAAGCCGCATCAATGTAACCTAGCACCCGCAGCCTCTATGTCGGGCCAGAATCGAAGTGAACCGTGATTCTGCACCGAGTACACCGATACCGGCGCACCGTGAAGTCGCACAACTTTTACATACAACTCCAAATTTAACTTCAATTGAGCCACTATTTTCATAGGTAGGAAATGGGCTGATTTCACACCCATCAACAATCAACTGATCACATTGGCAACCCACTCGCAATGCACCTACCACAAAATCCATCGTGATTTTCTCCTATTTCAACTGAGATTCAAGAGGTCAGAGCCCTCGATGTCTTTATTTTTCAGCCAGACTTTGTCGACAAATGAGACATATGAGACAAAACTCGCAATATCTTTCTTTCTTCATACCTCCACCACTAGCAAGTGCTCCCTCGTGGTATGATACTTTAGTGCTTCCTGACAAATGTGATATGCAAAAAGAAGAGCTCTTCCATAATTTTATTTCTTTAATTCTCCCACATCCGTACATATAATCAGGACTCATCACTAAATGTACCATCCGATCAGATGAAAATCCCTCTCAACTGCCCTCGACCATTTTTAATCACTACTATCTGAGCTCAGAGGGCCTCATTATCCCAGTTTACTCCAGACAGATTTAACATGAAATGTAGCTAGTAAAGCTCCGCATCAATCAACCTAGTCTCACACCTAAATACCTCATCCTGGCAAGTCTGTGGAGGCATGGCAGCCTGAAGAGAGTTATGAAACCTATGATTTGAATGAGCACACCACTACATTAGCCTTCCTGATGGTACCAATAGTGCACTCATAATCCTTAATGAGCTCCTAACCCATCTCTCCTCGTCTCATATTTGTCTCCTCCTTCAGGTGAATAAATATCGTGAGGCTTTTAGATCTGTAAAATTTCAGATAGTCCTTATGATAAGTAATGCCTTCCATATCCAGAGGCAAAGACT
Source organism: Tetrastigma voinierianum (assembly GCA_016808115.1). NCBI lineage: Eukaryota > Viridiplantae > Streptophyta > Magnoliopsida > Vitales > Vitaceae > Tetrastigma > Tetrastigma voinierianum. The sequence continues at coordinate 63,726 of JAEQBH010006082.1, forward strand.
ACAATAACCAACTCTAGGTCGTGTGCCGATATCTCCCGCTTCATGCTTCTTCACTGTGGTCGGCATATTGTAACACCCCGAAATATACCCTAGCATTTTTCGAACTTGTTTAGGGTATATTAAAAGTTAAATATGAATTTTCGGAAAATGAAACGAGAGACCCGGAAAGTTTACAAGATACAAGGGCAATCTTGTAATTTGTTAAAAAGGATATGAAAGTTTGGCAGTAGGAAAGATTAGGGGTCAAATGAGAATATGGCATGTTGAATTTCAAAAAGTGAAGAATCTAAGGACCCAAAGTCAGAATATGAAAAACTTAAAGCAAAAAAAGGATTTTATCACAAACATGGCCTTATAAGATCAAATATCTTATATTTGGGTCTCCAAAAGAGAGAGAACCGAGATAGAGAGAATAGAAGGGGGATAGGAAGGAATAAATAGGAAGAGGAGAAGAAGAGTAAGTAAAGCCAAATTAAGGTATGGAACTTGGGATTTTGTATGACCTAAGGAATTCTGTATGAATTTCATACAATTACATGATTAGTAGTTTGCCCTAAATTTAGGGTTTAAGATGTCATCTAACCAAAGTTTCTTGAATGTGGTTGAGTAAAACCTCAGCTTGTATAAGAGATGAATAGAAAGCATGGTTGAGTTCAATAGATCTATATGAGGTATTAAAGATAATTTGAGTAGAAAGAGATTATAAGGATGACTTTGAAATGGTTTTGAGGTGGTTATGAAGTATAGAGTTGATTCGGGGATCAAAATATGGAAAAGGAGAAAATACACACTGACATTTTCTAAACATAAAACAAGACACCTGAATGTGTACTCAGACACCTTCCGTAACTAAATGTGTACCTATTACGCAGGGGTGTACCGATACACCCCTGTTATGTTTTCCACTTTTGACCGGTTTTCGTATTGTAGCCATAACTTGCTCATTTCTTATCTGAATTGAGTGATTCAAGTGGCCAATTAAAATACACTTCAAGGAAAACCAAACTTAAAGAAATAGGAATCGTCAAATTATGGCTCTAGGTGGTCCAAAAATTCACTCAAAGTGGGACCATGTGCAAGCCAATTCCTGCATTCGTTTGAACATATAGTAGTCCGAGTTGTTTCGAACATTCCTGAGAGTTCCTGTTCAATTGGTGATTCCAGTTAAATAGGAACCCTTGAAATCTTAGCTTTAAATGAGTATAACAAATATAGTGTAAAAATATGGCTAAGACCCTGGAAAGATGAGCACACAAACTGTTCCGAGAAAAATTCCAGAATGATCTTAGTTGGTACAAAATGCCATAACTTTATTTTGGATGATCTGATTGGATTGATTCCACTCCAAGTAAACTAGATTCATGAGAATGAGACGGTATGAATGAGGTGTGATCTCCTAGACATCATACTTATAAGTATATGAAGTGTTATATGTAATAATATGAAACAAGGAAACAAAGAAAATGCAGGTATAGATGTGTCCAAGAAAACATGAAGATAGGTGTGTCATACAAGATATGATAAGATAGATAGAACATGTCATGATATGATAGTCTAAAGTACATGAAATGATAGGCACATATGAATATAAGCTTTATAAGGATGTAAATATATGATTGTCATACATAAACGAATAGATGGAACATGATAGAAATATAGAAAGTATATGAATAGAGGAAGACATGACAGAATACGAATGATAAGTGAATATAAGGATAGATATACTAAATGAATAAGATGGAAACATGCTAGGAACACATGGTTGAGTAATAAATGATAAGAACAATAGAAATAAGCAAAAGATGCACAAAGCATAGAAATGAGCATACGGCATGAATGATAGGTACATATAAGAAATATGAAATGAGTAAAAGCATACATGATATGAAATATATGTATGATAGAATAGCTAAATCAGGATATGAGAACATAGCGATATGATGCATAAATGATGTAAAGGAATAGAATATAAAGATATATATATGACTATAGAATACAAGAGTGCATGATGCATTCATGATATATGACAGGGATTACATATATGATAATGTAGACAAAACTAAATGATAGCAAAGATATGAATATATGTATTATAGAGAAATATGAGAACCGTAATTATGAAACCACTGCAATGGAGAACGAATACAAGATTAAAGTAATGAGAGTACATATTGCATAGCTATATCATGACAACAATGAAGTTATTCATGCTTATGGAAACATGTCTCAAAAATATGATATGAAAAATATCCTGATTGTCCTTAACCCTGCAGAGAGGATAAATAGTCATGCCCATGTGGAAGATACAAATGGTTGGCAAAAGATATTCATAGACAGACACAGTCTCCGCTTATCGATGTAGGACATAGATCCCCGTTTGATCACAAAATGACCCAAGAAGGGCAATCTTTTATATAAATAGATAGATATCATTGTCTCAGATAAAGGATAGTACCTTCGGGTACAAATAGCATATGGCATAGGTCATTCAGACAAAGGATGATACCTTCAAGACTCTACAGAGATCTGCCTGCATACAGAGAAATTCTTCGGGCACACGCTATTTCCCCGTATCCGGCTTCATGTATTCGCACATGAAACCTAAAGGAAATGATATGTATAGAATAGATAGACATGATATAAGAAGTATAGCACCGCTTATACATGAAAGTATAGACAGTTACAAGAACAAGAGGTAATGTACAAGATGACAGTACATGTAAAGTATATGAACAGTACAGTGTATAAAAGAGAAAAGCATGCACAGTATATGAAAAGCATATGAAAAGTATAGTATATGAAAAGCATAGTATATGAATATCATTTGAAAATATATGACAACATATGCAAGTACATAAAAGAGAAAGCCATATGAAAAGTATAACAGGAAAACAGTATAGGAAATGAACAGTACATGAATATAGGTATATGAAAACAGTACATGAATATAGTATATAGAAAATACAAAGATAGAACACTTAAAAGGATATGAATACAAAGTACATGAAAAGAGGGATAAAAGAGAAAGGTATATGAAAAGTATAGTATGTGGAAAACATGAGGGAAAATATAGTACATGAAAAGTATCGATGAAAGCATGTGTGCACCGTATATTGAAAAGAAGGGATTGGAAGATAAAAGCACAGATGTAAGATAAGATAGGTCATATGAAAGTACATACGAGAGGCAAAAAGTAAGTATGTTATGCAATGTAATACGAACATGAAAGGAACAGAACATAGATAAGCAGTAGATATAAAAGACAGAAACTAGAATTATAAGAAAAGCAGTTAGAAAGATACATAAAGACATAGAATATGTACCGAAAGAGATGGACAGTTACAATAGGCAAAAAGTATATGTGAGTTAGACACGTAATTAAAGTTATAGAATACATAGATATATGAAATGCATATGAACAAGCTTGTGATTGGGTCACTAATGGTGGTTGTCCATGCTTATGTTCCCACTAAGCTGAGCCAAATGGTAAGCTCAATGCGCAGGTACGTGCGTAAGACAAGGTTAGAGGATAGGACATTCCACATCAAGAAAGCAGCCGACTCAGATAGGTGCCACCGGGCCACGTCTCCACAATCTCGATGTTTCTCAGAATAGAAATGTACATGACAGTAAATGGGACTTTGTATATGTATGATTGTGACGACACCACTCTGGTAGTTCTTTGTATATGTAAAAATGATTTTTGTTATTACTGTAATTATTTGTATACTACAGTACAGACAAATTAGAAAGAATAGCCAATGAGAGTCCCAGACAAAGATAGATATGTATTATAGTAGGAAGAGAGTAATGAAGATTCTTCACGCTGACTTCGTCTGATCCGCCAATGTGGTCGGACCGGATCTAGGGGCGTGACACATATGCGCACAGTATTTTCATGTTGCATTAACACACACCCTAAGCCCTGCCTGGATGCATCACAATACACTATATATCCATCCTGCCCTGATGGAAGTGTAAGAACTGGGGCTGAGGTCAATGCCTTTTTAGTTCATCGAAGCTTTGCTGACATGCCTCTAATCATATAAACTTTTCCTCTTTCATTGTCAATTTAGTCAAAGGAGCCGCTAACTTCGAAAACCCCTCAACAAACTGATAGTAATTTCGCAAACCCGTAGTACCCCAGATTTCATTCAGAGTGTTTGAACACACCGTCAATCTGAGGATCGTAAACCCCCTGCTGAAATCACATGTCCTAGAAAGGCAACATTGTCTAACCAGAACTAGCATTTACTAAATTTGGCATACAACTGATTTTCCTCAATCAGGAACAACACTGGGAGCGTTCTCATGATCTTTCCTTATGGCCCGAATGGGATCAAAGTGTCATCAATGAATACTATAAATAAACTGATCTAAATAAGGCTGAAAGATCCGTTCCAGCAAGATCCATAAAAACAATCAGCAATAGTTAGTCCAAATGGCATGACTAAGAACCTCGTAATGCCCATACCGTGTTCTAAAACTGCCTTTGGGAATGATCCTCCGACGGACCTTAATCGATGGTAACCCCGACCTTAGATCAATTTTAGAAAATACCCTCGCTCCCTATAATTGATAAAAAAGATCGTCAATCCGTGGAAGCGGGTATTGATTTCGTATTGTCACTTTATTCAACTCTCTGTAATCAATACACAATCTTAAAATTCCATCATTTTTCTTCACAAACAGAACTGCAGCTCTTTATGCGAAGGACCCTACCGACAAAACCCTCTTATTCACAAGCTCTTCCATCTGTACTTTCAATTCTTTCAACTCTAAATGAGCCAGTCCCAGAGCAGCCTTAGAGATTGGCCTGGCCCCGTGGGCTAATTCAATATGAAAATCAATCTCTCTATCTGGAGGTATACCTAGAAGATCCTCTGGAAATACATCCATAAAATCTCTGACTATCGGAATATCTTCCAGTTGACTACCATTATCCCTCACCTCAATGGCATAAACTAGGTACCCCTGATATGACTTCCGGAGCATCTTACTAGCCTTCATAGCTGTCATAATATTGTTAGGTAGTGTCTTTCGTAACTTATAGAACACAACCTTTGTCTCCCTTGGTCTGTAGAACCTAACCTCTTATCTATAACAATCCATTGTAGCATGATGTCTAGATAGCCAATCCATGCCTAAGATAACATCAAAGTCATGGATGTCTAATAATATTAAGTCCTGCCAAACTCCCGTCTCCAATAATCACCCCGGGCTATCCATAAACACTCTCTAGCCGTGAACTCTCGTATAGAAGAGATACCATTATGTCAGAGTCTATAGTTGGGACTCCACATTAACATTTGACATAAACCTCATAAAATAAAAGAAATGTGTAGCTCCAGGGTCTATAAGAATATGGAGCATCACTAGCCAAAGACCTAAACTGCCTGTCACAACACTGGGAGCAAGACGCATCTCTCGCCGGGTAACCGCAAATTCTTACCAGTCATGTGACGGCCGGGAGGTCCTCTCGGGTGGCTGAATTTCAAATTGCTAGTACACTAGGTCTACTGGAAGGAGTAAAACCTCTACCGGGTGCCCCTCTCTCGATCCCGACTCTACTCAATGAAATGGCCTCCAGACCGGTGCGCCACTATAGCCGAATTCTTCTTCCGCCGTGAGGCTAACTATGGATACTCCTTTGCAAAATGTCCTAACCGTCCACATCCTCAGAACAAATATCGGTACCCCATCCGCACTCTCTATGAAACCTTCCACACTTACTGCATTGCTGTCTTGGGGTTGAAGAAGTTCCAGTCGGTGGTTTTACCGAACTCGACCGGATCAAGGTTCGACCGGCCTTAATGTGTCACCATGGTGGCTTCCTTCTCCTTCTCGACTTTTAATTGATCCACCCTAAGTCTATGAGATCCATCTCTTTTAGACCTTGCAAACCCAGTAATATGAGGAGATAATCCCAAACCTCTCTATCCCGATGGCAAACTTCAACCAATTCGTCCATACTCTGAGTATGAGAGAGACTCCGACGCCTAAAATGCTCTTGACATCTTTTCTCTCAGCCCACTACAACCTCACTCTTTCAGACTCGTGGGTCAAAAATAGAGGAACATGTCACACTAGCTCGAGAACTTCTTTTCATAATCACACGACATGGTCCCTTGCTCAAGATTGAAAATCTTCAATTTTCTGATCTTATAGACCGAAATTTCTAGAAACCCTTCTCAAACTCGAGTCCGTGACACCCCTCTGAAATCGTCGCACGCTTCCACCGCCAAGGCTCGTCTCAGCCAGGAAGCAAAGAGGTCACCATCATCAAAGCATCCTATAACATTGAACACCTCTCACATCTTCAGCCACGCACCTTGCTCAGAAAGGATCCCCCTATTCCAATATAATTTCGCTCAATTTCGTCTCTCAATGGACACCGTCTGCCATGGGGTCGACGAAATGTCAGTGGGCTAAAACTGGAGCTATCCGATTAAGCGATATATCTACCCCTCTTAGCCTAGAGGACGGATGGTCCGCCCGTGAAGGCTCAAGGAACAGAGGTGAAGCAGGAAACACAAATGTATTCATCTATATGTTCTCAAATTGAGCCGACAACTCTACAGAACTCTCCCAGTGTGATCGCCGATGACGCATTTGTCATATGTAAACATATCATATGTTATAAAGTTCATATGACATTTAAATTATTAAATAACTCACCTTTAAATAAACATTAAATCATTTTTAGACGTGGAGACTCTTTCTAAACACCAAAATATTTTCAAAACTCGGCTCGGATACTATGTTATATGGACCAATCTGAGTTTCCTTTCGTCCTGGGGGACCCTCCCGACACTCCTACCGATTCAAAAAACCTTAATTTCGCTTTAAACCTTTTAAAAGTGGAATCGTGGAGCGAACCTATCGATACGCCACGCTTCCATTAAAATCTGAGAAACATGGTGGGACAATTTTTTTGTTTTTTAAACATTAAACCCTTTATAGAAAATCGCAGAGTTTTATTTTTCGGACATGTCCCACTCCCATAACACTGCATTAAACAATTTAATTTACCTAATATCCAACAATGGGAGATCAAGTACACCACAACCAATTTCAAATCAAACTTTAAAATCATTTTCTGAAAACTATAGATATATAAACAATCTTTTAAAACTTATATACATTACAAAATAAAGGTGCATAATTAGTTATTTACAACAAAAACTATACATTTTCAAAAAGGTGGAGCCATTACGTGAGCCGAGGCCACCGGCTCCTGATGATGCCTCGAACCGCACGTTAGTATCTCACAGACTAGTGCACATTTTATAAAACATTTGGAAAATGGTGAGCTAAAGGAGCTCAGTGAGAGTATAGTTCATAGGAAAATAATGTTTCCAGATATAGTTCAAATACAATGTGTAAAATAAATTGTGGTGATTCTATTTTACTTTGCATTATTTTCCTTTCTATTTAAATACATCGTAAAAACAATTCTATAGAGATCTCATTTCTATAAACATTTACTTACTTCTTTTTCATATAGTTCAAATACAATGTGTAAAAACAATTGTAAGTAAACATATCATTTCCATAAAACATTTGTTTACTTTCTTTCCATATAGATCAAATACAATGTGTAAAACAATAGATCAACATATCCTTTCAATATACTTTTTCCTTTTTGAATCCGCTATATCCAATGGAACCTTAATAAACCTTAACCACCGTTGGTCCAAAGAAAGAACCTCCGAGGAAATGGGCCTTTACGATCACTAATGACCCAAAAAGGAGCCTCCGAGAAATTGTGCCATATTGTTAACCACCGTTGGCCCATGAAAGAACCTCGAGAAACAACATCGACGGCCCAAAGAGGAAACTCCGGCAATTAGCTCGCCTTTTAAATACCATTGTACTATGAAATAAATCACATTATGCGTTGATAAAATTTTCGTACTTTTAACGCAGGCATGGCAATATGCATCACTCTTCCTTCCCCTCTATAAAAATCCAACTCCTTTTCCCATGTACCATGCACGCCAGAATGTACTTTAGTCGACTTTCTTAAACTTTATCTTTGTAACATAGGTAAATCATGGATTCAAACATTTTCATATAAAACATGTATATATAAAATATACATTCATAAATATTTCATTTCATATGGAAACCATAAATCATGCTTTTTGCAAAACTATGAATCCATAATCATTTCATATTTTTCATGATAATTTAAAGTCAAGAAAACCACATTTCTTTTTCATTTGAATATTTATAACATAGATATGAAAAAACATATACATTGGTAAACATTATTATATATATATATATATATATATATATATATATATATATATATATATATATATATTCGTAAACATTTTTACATTTTCCTCACCTGGTAGTTATCAAGTCCTTTTTCCTCCTTTAAAAACAAAACTTTCCACCTCCACCCTTGTCCTTATCACCTTCCCTCCTATCAGTCACATTATCCATAAAATCCATTAAGATTCAGACTTATATATATATATATATATATATATATATATATATATATATATATATATATATATATATATATATATATATATATATATATATATATTCGTAAACATTTATATTTTTCTCACCTTAGTTATTTAAGTCCTTTTTCCTCCTTTAAACAAAACTTTCCACCTCCACCCTTGTCCTTTTATCACCTTCCTCCTACCAGTCAAGACATTCATAAAATCCATTAACATCCGCATCTTTAATCATGTTCACTAAAAACCCATTCAATCTACTATACTTTACAACAACTTACATTTAATCACTTCCAATTGATTAAAAATCAATTGAACTCAACCTCTTCGTTTCATGATTTTATGCTAATTCATGAATTACTTCCCCATACAATAGCGCACACAATGCCATGAATCGAACATGCCAAAACCCGGCCATTCGCGATCGACATAACCAAGCAACCCGCACACTTGGTGCAAAACTCATCAATTTTCTGGTCACATTCTATTCATCCGCTATCCCTCTACAGGAATATGGCTGGAATCTTGACTCAATGGGCTTTATAGAGTCCAAGAACACCCAAAAACGGTTCGATTTTACTAGTTATGGCCTCCGAATTGAGGCCATGACCACAGTTCCCCGGAGAGAATTCGTGTGCTGGTGCACTTTGAATGAATTTTTGAGTCCCAAAGTGTCGGAATTTGGATATACCTATTTCTCAGAGATATGTTCTCCTATCAATCTACTTTATCCAACAATTTGAATCACTCAATTCGAATGAGTGATGGCTAAGTTATGGCCAAAATACAGTCATGGAGTGTTAAAAACAGAACATAAAATTTGCTCACATAGCTTCACTAATGCATTAGCCCAATTAGAGAATGATAGACCTATTTAAGAGAATGTTCTCTATCGCCTAGTTTACTTAGAATTTTGAATCACTAAATTCAGATTAGTGATGGCCAAGTTATGGCCAAAATACAACTATGGGGTCGTAGGAAAAAACTGACACACACATGCTCTACGTAAATTAACCTTACAGAGAAAACTCTACCTCAAATGGCGTGATTTCACTAGACACCACCTTTTCTCGGTTTCTGTGAAAACCCAAACCTTGGACCTTGGTAGAATCCTGTGATTCTGGTATCCATGTGTAGCTCTCGTCACGTAGATCAACTTTAATTCTTGACCTAACGAGATCCAACCGACGAAATCCCGTGAATCGAAGAGAGAAGATTGCCTTTCTCTCTCTCTCTCTCTCTCTCTCTCTACGGTTTGGATTAGACCAAAAATAAGATCTTTTGGTAGGTTGATTTTTGGGTTATTTATAAATGAGACAGTATCACATCACGCCACGCAGTCACGCTCTTCATTCGTTGGTCCCGAAATAATTTATTTTGTCCCTACGTAGTTTCATCTATCTAAGGGACATTCTTTAAATATTTGACATTTTTCTGATTTTTTCTTAAAATCTGCTTTGGGTCCACTGACTGCCGCCTCAATTTCATGAAAATCCACCGCCTTGGAATGCAACAAAATTTGACTGCAATTAGATTGACAAGAAAATTAACGTGAAGTCCGCTTTCTATCATCCGATATCTAAAATTTCAGATTTTTCGTGGTAAATTACCGTTTGCCATTTTTCAGAAAAATTGCCTTTTCACCCCTTAACATAATTTCGTTTTAATCTATTTCAGCTTCTTTGGACTCAATACATTATTATGAACATTTTTTATTTTCGGGGTTTGTTTTTCGATATTTACAATTCATTAGACTGTTTACAGTCAAATACCTAACTGATCGAACACGAAATTTACTATTCATGAAACTGTAGATTCATGGTCTTACAATGGGAACTCATTATCCTTAAAGTCTAGCAATATAAATGTGATAACATCAATCTGATCAACTTGGTAAGTATGAAGGGTAGTTCCGATCATATTTTTGTGTGCCTATAAATTGAGGCCACAAAGATCAAATCGCACACACTGTAAATCGTTTCGGGGGTGCCGCCCGAGGGCTGTGACCGTGATCCTACCCACTCGCCTTTAAAGAACTTGTGCTCTGAAGCACCAAGGCACTATCTATACACCTCCTTTACCATAAGTAAACTCCTTCTCAACAAGACAATGTAGTAAAAATTACTCTTTGTATACAAGGATGGTTCACCATGAATGATGTCTGTGTTTGAGGCTAGTTTCTAAAATGAATAAATGATTATTCATCATTTTAGTAATGTTTTGTTGTGAGTGGAATGAAAAGGGGAAGAGTTTAGATAAGAAATTCTTTGTCTTGCATCTTCTACCTTTTCACATTTCACAACACGTTATATAATGGAAGTTCTAAACTAACACAAGATCGAACTGTATGTTATTTAAGGCAATGATCTTAATGTCAGGGTATATATTTTTTTACTTAAGATATTTTTTTTACTCAGCGAGATATCTGTAGTCTTCGTTTTTTGATCCTAGTCATGAAATTCTTCTCTTTATGAAGTAAGAGAGTGATTAAGGAAACATTATAAACCAGAAGTTTTATTGTTCATGGAATTCTTCTCTTCCTGAAGAGAGGTGCATTAAGGAAACATAACCGGAAGTTTACTGATCCTGATGTCGATATCCATTTACTGCTATGAATCTTGGGCAATACAACTGAAGGAAAATCAGGTATCCCAGAAGGATTGCGTTGAAAGGTAATGATTTTTCTTCTCATCACCTTGATGCAGGGCTTAAAATAGAATATCTAAAATAGTTATTCCTTGTCCTTTGGAAAATTAAAGGAAAGATAGACTACCAAAAGATGTTTATACTTTCTAAAGCCTGTTAGATTGATGCACTTAAGGTTGCAGATTTTCGTATCACCTCGTAAAAATATAATTCTGCAATTTCAAAATCAGCTCTAAATTGAAATTAGAGAAAATCACTAATCGATATGTTAAAACATAATCTACATCACTTCAAATGTGCTAATGCGTATAAATATCGTATAGGGTTGAAAAACATTCCAATTATGAAAATAATTATCAATCAGGTCTGGTATCAATACCTACAAACCACAAGAAGTGGTCTAACAATATAGCATAGCAAGGGAAAGAACAATTTCAACCTCCTGCAAATTATGAAAATAAATGTAATAAATGTGGTATGAAGGGGCATTGGTCACATACATGCTATATGGCTAACCATTTAGTTAAACTTTACCAAACTCCTCGCTTCAAGGAGAAAGATAGCATAAAAGAAACAAATTTGATTGATGGTGATGATCAGTGTGATATTACCATCTTTATGTTTAAGATTTTTTTGAAAATCCAAATGGCAATTTGATCATTTAATTAGTATTAAAATGTCCAAGATCACCAATATTATTTTTTATTGTCTTTTGGATGTTTACATTTTTTTTCGTGTGTCTTTTCTTTATTTATTTGAATGCAATACTTATTTGAATTTAGTTAATATATATTTTATTTTAAGGTATGATTTGTGTTGGATCGTTTTGCCATAAGATAAATGTAATAGACATGTCTAAAGGAGAAAGTTACTAATTATACAATTTCTTCTAATAAAAAATATTTTTCCCACATAACATTAGTCCCGCAGACTTGATTGATGGTTCCGAAAGAGCCATCACTTTGTTATGTTAATAAGTGGTAAGTAATAGAGTCTACATGACCATGCCTTATATTCTCAAATGTATCTAGAATAAATATAAGTTTTAAATATATACATCATAATGGATATCATATTGAGACCACATATTAATGAAGAAGAATATTTATGCATTACTCATATTGTTTCAAGTAAGAAGCTTGTAGTGGAAAATTGCATACTTTTCTTCAGGATTATAATACCACAATAACAACAATTGAATTAAAGATAGGGATGAGCTAAGCCTCTCACCCAAATATTTTTATGCTTTGGCATGATAGACTTGGCACCTAGGATCAACAATGATGAGGTGAATTATTGAAAATTCACATGGACATCCATTAAAGAACCAGAAGATTATTTTGTCTAGTGATTATTCATGTACTACTTGTTCACAAGGAAAATTGATTGTTAGACCATCTCATACAAAAGTCCTTATTGAATCCCCAACATTTTTGGAACAAATCCAAGGGACAGGTGGACTAATCTTACTCCACCAAGTGAATACATTTCGCTATTTCATGGTGCTAATAGATGCCTCATCTTGATGATCACATGTTTGTTTGTTATCTACCCGCAATGTTGCATTTTCTAGGCTCCTTGCTTGGACCATAAGGTTACAAGCACATTTTCTAGATTATCCAATCAAGTTGACTGCCTCTCGAGTACGTCAGGTGAATTTATATCTAAAGCCTTTGATGATGGCTGTATTGTCATTATTCAGGTGAACATTCGATTGTCGCTAGCGTAATATAGACTAGAATGTATTTTAGCGTAAGCCTTACAAACACCCAAATTGATTGTTCAATCTTTCCTTAATACGAGGACACAATTACTCATTTTATGCTTAGGTTATGCCATTCTACATGCCGCAGCATTGCTTCGACCATCTGACTGAAGTAATCACCGAGAATCAATTTCAATTGGTACTTGGTCAAATTCCAAATCTTTCCCATTTACAAGTATTTGGATGCTCTGTACAAGTTCCAATTGCACCTCCACAACGCACAAACATGGGTCCTCAACGTCGACCAGGAATATACATTGGTTTTGATTCACCATCAATCATCAAATATCTTGAACCTTTGATAGGAGATGTTTTCAAAGAAAGATTTGTGGATTGCCATTTTGATGAGGTAAATTTCTCGTCGTTAGGGGGAGATAAGCTACCAAAAGAGGAATGACGTGAAATTATTTGGAATGCATTATCCATGTCTCATTTTGACTCGCGCACTACTCAATGTGACAAGGAAGTACAAAGAATCACTCACCTTCAGAAGATGCCAGCCAATTGCCTGATGCATTTACAAATACAACTAAAGTAACCAAGTCCTATATACCAGTTGCAAACACACCAACAAGGATCAATATACCAATTGGAAAAATTGCTATTATGGCAGCTAATAAGTCATTTATGACATGCCTGAAGCATGGTCGACCTTTAGGCTCAAAAGATTTAATTCTCCGGAAGAGGAAAGTAAAAGGGCAACAAAACCCTAATCTTGAAGAAAATAACACTCCTGAAGAGGCTACTCCCATAATTTCTAAAATCATAACCCCCAAAGAGGAAAGTGTCATCAAGACATATGCCCCAAGAGGCACAGTCCTTAAATATTTCAAAAAATTATACCTTTCATTAATACTTTCTATTATGCCTTAATTATACCTTTCATTACATTAATTATATTTAAAAAATTAGTACAAACATATGTTAATTTTCCTGAGGCAATTTTTTCAAATAAATAGTATGCAATCGCACAAATTGTTGGTAATACAAGTTCATGAGGGAAAGATTCACCAACCAATATATTACATCCATTGTTTGTTGATGAAGAAGATCAATCTGGTTGAGCCTTTTTAATTTTATTATTATTATTTTGCCACTGCACCAAAAGATGAAATATATATAATAACAACATGGAAAAAGAACCACTCACATTGACGATTCAACTTTTTTTGTTAGTTAGAACAATACATTAATAATACTTTCCATTAAATATTGGGCATTTTAAATTTGTATGATTACATGACTTTAACCTTTTAGTCTTTTCATCCATTTTTAGAGTATAAGGTATAGTCGGTATTTAAATTATTTAGATTATGGGCAATAAGGGCTCAAGTTCACATGTATAAAAGAGACAGTTAAGGATGGCATCATAGATTATAGTAATATCAATTTCTCTTTACTAACAATCTCCAAACCATATACACTAGAAGCGTGATGAAGCGCTAAGATTAATGAAACTCCTAGGTGAGAGGCATGCTCTAAATAAAATTGCAATGTGATTCTTGAATAAAGTCATGATTAATTGAATTATTCTATCGGGAAGTTCTCAAATAAGTTATTATAGGAGTTAGCAACCCACAACCATTTTTTAGTTAGTTCATTATGTCATTTCATATGGTAGTTATAAGATTAGGGTGATTACAATCTTTAATTTTCTTAAATAATTATGAAGGATAAGATTTATTTGACTTCTTTAATAATAAGACCTAAACTTATAAATTTTTTTAAGATAAAAAGGACAAGAAAATGCTCATCAAAGGCATATTAAAATATGTACACATGCCTCCATCACACCTACCAAAAACCTAAGAAGCTTGTCTACTATTCTCATTTTCTAATCATGCAAGACTAATAAGCAAATATGAAATCTATAGGCTTTCTAAAATTATTGTGCAAATGATTAGAAAAGTATGAAGAAAATAACATTGGTGTAATATATAGGTGAAACTGAACATGAGTAGAGTAACAATAAGAGGGGGTGGAAGAGGTGGGTCTTAAGAAATTATAATATAAGAATTAAAATTCATTAATCCAAATCACAACCATGATATCAAGATAATCAAGATAATCAATCGAATAATATTTAAAATGATTTGGCCATAAAGCTTATTAGTTATGGCAAATATTTTATTTATTTATTATCTAACAACCCAAATTAGAAGGCAAATAGAAATGCTTTTGCTAACGTATTTAAAGTTGGTGAAGTATATGATGACATAAAGTGAAACGAATTGTCGTCCTACCTACCAAAAAGTTGAGGAATTAACTCTAATATTCACGGCTGCAGATACAGATACAAGATATTGCCGATGGATTAGATATGAATTCCCAGTGCCTTGATAGTTTTGTTGAGAAATATAATTAATTAGAAGGAGCCAAAGAAGACAAAATAACCTTTTCTCCATACCACCTAAGCTTGATAGTACCATGAAAAAGGATGTCATTCATTTAATAATGAATATTCAACTTTTTTAGTTAGACAAAACATTAACAATACCACAATGGATATATAAATTACGAGCAACTAGGTAGCTGGAGTATATGTTGGTTTAATATTTTAAAGGCAAAAGTCTTTGGTAAAAAAAGTTTAGAAACATGAATTAAGACTGGGAACTCATTATCCTTAAAGTCTAACAATATAAATGTGGATAACATCAACTTGGATCAACTTGTAAGTATGAAGGGTAGTTCGGATAATATTTTTGTGTGCCTATAATTGAGGTGCCGCAAAGATCAAATCCGCAATACTGCTCAAGCAAATTGTTTCCGCGCCTCGAGGGTGGATCGCATCCTACCACTCTCCCCTGTCTTTTACGTAACTTTCGTGGCTCCAGGCACCAAGGAACTATCTATACACTTACAATAAGTAAACTCTCTTCTCAATAGAGAATGTAGTAAAATTCGGCACAAGTGTGGGTTCAACAGACTCGATGTCTTTCATGTCAAGCTTGTTTAAATGAATAAGATTATTTATCATTTTTAGTACGTTTTTTAATCTATAAATGTTTCAAAATAATGTTTAAAACTAGTTTATTAAAAGTTCCTTAATAAATAAATATTTGTCATTTCAATACCTTGATATGTAAAAATAATTGGAGATGCGGGGCAGATAAAATAAGGTGAGGGAATAAAAAAAGTAGAGTTACTTTGTCATGTAAGTAAAAGGCAATTTAGATTTACGGAAAACTTAAATAAAACTATATATAGAAGTTACTAAATTAGCTTTGAATTTTAAAAAACATTAATGTTTTCAAATTCAATACCTTGATACATGATAAAATACTAAACTGATTTATATGCATATTATTTAAAATTTATCTAGGCATATATGTTAAAGCTTATTAAATGTGTCTCTCACAGTCTAAATTTGAAGGCAAACAAAAATGGAAATCAGGTATGATAAAAGATGCAACTCATCGGGTGAATGATATTTAAAACTTCAATAAAGTGGGTGGGAAAGCCATAAATGGAATTTTGTTAGCTCAAATAAAACATTAATAATACCTTCCTTTAAATATTAATATTTTAAATTTATGAGAAATCTTATTAACTTTCAACCTCTAGTCTTCGTGACACCCCAAACCCGAGTCCTGCTGGACAACTGGCCAATCAAGGAATCTACAGATTTTCAGTAACTCCTGGCTACCACACTATTGTGCCATTTATCGGATCCATATATTTTAATATAAAAATCAAGGTGAGTTCTGTTCGGGAGCTCTACCCACTTCGATACAACCTATATAACTCGTATAAATCATAACCCATCCATGGTCTCAAATGTATAGTAAATGACCACATTGTGGTCCATCTGCCAAAATCCCCATTATACAACTGAGGTCACACTACCACAAGAGTTATTACAACACTCTTATACATAATATATACTAAAACTAGCTTGCTCTATTATAGGTTTACAAAAATATTTCATCCGCCCACATCCCGGGCTTCCTTCAAAATCATCATGGCCTCGAGTGAGTGTCGCCTCCCTCGCACACCTTTTAACTCAGTGGTCCCACGACTGGTGAGCAATGCCCGTGAGAGAATAATTCCATAAAGGCTTACTCCTCACTCTAAGGTATGCAATGCCGCTCACATCTGGCAAACATATGAGATTCTACTAAACAGTCTACATGCCATAGATCAATGTGATTCCACCCGTCCCATGTCCCGAGTCCTCACCCCGACTTCACACATTCATATGCTGGTGGTGAAACTGTCATTTATGTTCCATCAATGACCATTTTTTCCAAAACAAAAGCTTTTTGTAAAGTTATAAGTAAAACCTATTTGATTTATCAAAATCTTTGTGTGTTTATACATTTGTGGCAACGGATTTTCGGTTTCCTAGCAGACGCACTCCATTTTCGAAATTTTTACTGCTTTCACCATTGGTGATCATGTCCAACCGCAACATAGGAATTTTGCTCTTGTTGACATTTTTACGGGCTTTCACCAATAATCGGCGATAATGTCCAACCAAGAACTAAACAGACATTCTTCCATTTTTGAAATTTTTATGGGCTTTCACCATCGGTGATCATGTCCAACCGCAACTCAAGAGGCATTCTACCCTTTTTTGCCAATTTTTTTTTTTTTTGCCCAACACACGTATTTTCCTTCATCAGAATCGTGGAACCTATGGACGTGAGTCCTAGATATCGAAATCCACTTCACCCATTTACCAAGAATGATAAATGCCGATTTAAACCATGCACACACAACCATTTCATGCTATGTCCCTCAGGTATTTATAAATACAAAGCAATATGATACTGCCTATTTATATATCATGTCACATATATGATGGATGATATATGGACAACTCTACTCATGCAAATCACCCATGCATCATTTGACAATTATATCACCTCAACAGACACTTCAAATAACCACACACTGACGCCTTCATCGATATTCGATGCACACATGGGCTGGACAAATCACGTCATCACCAATCAAGCAATGACTTTCATTATACTCTAGGCCAAGATGTGACATAACATGTCCACAAATAGCTGTCAGATAAGGCATGTAATGGCCTTTTCATACACAAACACATCACATGTCAATCCATTGAGTACCTTATATTGACATCCAAACTGGGTCACATTACATTTGTCAAGTAGTGGCACACTCACAATCAAGCCATATCATGGCCATTGCACACAACAATTCATCACATGCTAACATATTTGAACACACATATTGACATCCAAACATGTCACTCTTAATCAAGTAATGATACACTCAAACAAGTCACATAATGGTCTCCTGAAGTAAAGCTACATTAGACCACATAATAGTTTCAACTCAGTTTAGAAATTAGTCCTAACAGTCCCAAAACTAGACATATAAATAGTTAAACAACCTGTTAGTAATTGGGAAATCTGATTTAAACTTGAGTTATAGAGGTCCGATTTGGGTGACTCAAAACCCAACATCAAGTTCTTAAGGGTAGAGATACAATTTCCTTGAGGGATACTAGCCCAAATTCTCACTTCTTCCTAACTGAAAATCAGCCCCAAAAATCTGGACAATAGGTTCGGCCAAAACATGGAAGCCTGTAGCAGTCCCGGAAAATAGACCATAACTTGAGTTATAGAGGTCCAATTTGGGTGATTCAAAATCCTAACATCAAGTTCTCAGATAGAGATACAATTTCCTTGAAGGATACTAGTCCAAATTCTCCCGCTTAACCAAAATCAGCCCCTAAAACCGGACATCATATGGGTCAAAACATATAATTTATTCTATAAACTATTAATTTGCCAAACAGCCCCTTAGGGTAAAATGGTCAAACAGCCCCTTAGGGCATTAAACTCAACCAACAGTCTCATAATGGAAAATAAACAAAATAGAAGAATCCCTACCCTTTGGAGCGTAGAAGAAACTCTAGAAGTCCTGGGCACTTCCTAAACTAGAAACCTTTGATTTCTCTTAACTCCCTCGCTTTTGAATCCCCTACAAATCCCGTGTTTTCTGTGATCCACATGTAGCACCTGTTTGAGGTAGAGGAACTTTCATTCTTGGCCCATCTAATTTCGCGGGACCGGGATTTTAAACTCCTTAGATTGAAGAGAAAAGTTTTCATTTTTTTATTTTTTTTTATTTTCTCTCCCTCTCTCACTCTACATCTAACGTTTTTCTCCAACACCAAAAATGGGAGATCCCCTCCAAATGAAATTTTTTTTCCTTTTATACTTTGGATACGTGGCTCACGTCTTGCCACGTGTCCCCTCTTGCAGAGGCAAATTACCGTTTTACCCTTTTGCCAAGTTTATCCTTTTATAATTTTACACCTGTACTATAGAGGCAAATTACCGTTTTACCCTTTGTCAGAAAAATTGAATATTTTTCGAGTTTTACATTTCTTTTTTTTAAATAAATAATATAATTGTCATTCAAATTATTGAGATTAGAAAATAAAGGTTGAAGTTCTGGAGGGGGAAAGATTGTAACTAACTTATGATATATGTTGATAGATTTGCCTATCAATTTCATATCCACGTGTTGTTGATAAAGACAATTAATTCAAGGAACTAAAGTTTTTTGCCATACTACATGCATGCCAAAGCATATAATAACAGCTGGAAAAAGATGCTACCCATATTCATGAATGAGTACACTTCCAATCTGTTAGTTAGAAGAAAACATTTATAGCCCTTTCATTCAACATTAAATCTTTAAATTTATAAGATATATTAACTCTTCAACTTTTTACTTTTCATATATTCTAAGAATAATTAATATATGGTGGACATCTTAAATTGTTGAGGTTATGCACAAAGAAATAGACACCAGTTAAGCGATGTCAATAGGCTAATTAACATATCTATTTCTCAAATAGATGGTAGTCTTAGAATGATAATGATAGGTACCCATGCCTAGAAGGAAATCCAACCCAAAAGATCAATATGATAGGGAGAAGGGAGAACCTCTCACACTTGCACCACTCCACAATTTTGAGCGGAGCCGATGGGATCGAATCATTGCCCACTTTCTAAAGAAGGTGGACGTCCATGAACGACCACACTATGGATAGCTTTGACTCCGGACCCTCCCTAAGGTACCGATAGGCTCCTCTTCTAGGTAGCCCTTTCCCGAGCAAGCACCGATCAATGAGTAATCTAATGATAGGTACTCATGTAATAGATACCAACTCAAAGACGGCTTTGATAAGTAGAGAACTTCTCAAACTTAAGTACAAGATAATTAATTAGAAAGAGAAAAATAAAATACACCCAAAAGCACGATAACAACATATGGAAGAATATTTAACTCATATTCATAAATGAGTATGAATATTTAACTTGTTTGTTAGACAAATATCAAATAATACAAAGAACGGATAGGAATATCATAAAACAAGAATTTCATACATTCATGCCGTAAAAAATGAATTGATTAATATAGATCATTTATATTTTCAGCATTTTATATCCATACTTTTTATAGGTCATTTCTCATTTTAATTGTTCCTCTTGCACAACATAATTATATGGTTAATCTAAAAACTGACAAACATTAAGTTACATGGTTTTAGAAACATTTTTGGTTGCGAAAAAAATAACTTTTATATATTAAACTAATAATTAAATAATAACATTAAATGAACAATTAATCCTAATTTAACATAAAACTTAAATGAATAATTAACTCCCAATATTTAACGTTAATCAAATATACCCTAATTAAATTGTGCATTATCTTCAATGAAGCCATTAACTTAATCATTCTCTTGAGAACCTGGGGCAAACTATTCCACAACAATTTTGTTTAGAATTCATTATATCCTTTCACCTGTGTGAAGTTTCAAGATGATGCTACGATTATTGCATTTAATTTCTTTACATAATTAAGTGAAGGGTAAGATTTTGCTTGAGTTTGTCGTATAATGATCAAGTCTTACATACTTTTAACATAAAAGGACAAGAAATTCTCCATCAATACATATGAAAAAGGTGTACACTTGCCCATCCTACTGACCAAAAAACTAATATATGTCCATCCTACCTACCAAAAAGTTAAGAAAATTGTCTACCATTCTCATTTCTATTCACGCAACACTAATTAGCATATATGAAATTATAGGCCGATTCTAATGCGTATGGATGTCATCAAGTTAACTGGAAAATTCAAGAGCTCAGAAAAGCCTGCGACGAGCAAACAAGAGAGAAAAGATCGCCAAATTCGACATCACTGCTCTGGAACCCGTGAATGTCGTTAAAGAAATCCCATCAAGTCATAATGCCTTAAACAACTATTGTCCTCGACGCATAATGGATTATTGCTGTGATGTAATCATTCCCATTGTATGACTAAGATTGTCTTTTCTTCGTGATTCAAAGACAATGTGAGAGTTCTTCGAATAGATTAATTCTTCATTTAGTTATTAAACCCAACTTTCACCTAGAACTTGTAGGTTAATAACAAATTTAATAGAGGACAACCTTAGTAGAACGTGACAAAGGGGTGATAGGATATTTTACCCATATGATCTTCATATTTTGGATATTATTTTGATAGTTTTTTTTTGCTGATATTAGCCAATCATTTAACACCGCTGTCGATTTTCCATTGTGACCAAATCCTAGGCATTGGGGGTAATATAAAGCATAATTGAGCCCAAATGGGAAAGAAAGGTGAATAGCACAAAGAAATAGCTGATATCGCGCAACATGAAAGAACCCGTCCCCAAATAAGCTGCGTATACGTCCCGGCGACATGGCGGAGAAGTGCGGAGTTCCAAATCCGCCGCGTCTTGACGTGAAGATCTGCGTCATGACTTGAGAGTCAGAAGCGTCATGGCATGAGAGTCCCAGCGTTGTGGCGTGAGGTCTCGGCTTCCGACTTGAAGTCTGGCTTATATGGCCCAGGAGAGTCTCGATGACGATGTGAGAGTCGGCGATCGCGACGTGGGTCGGCGTGCAGCGGCGTGAGAGTCACGGCGTCGTGACGTCCTGGCGACCCATCTACAATATCAACCCATTTTTATAATTTTTAAAGTCTACCCTCGAGATATAAAGGAAGAAACCTAGGCCCAGGGGTTGATTCTAGAAGAAGAAATGGAAGAAGACCCAGAGTTTCAAGGTTTAAAGACCAGTGAAAGACATTCAACGGATGAAGATTTACATTTATATAGTTTTCTCTTTCTTTATGTTCTCATTCATTGGTTATCTTTCTATCTTCTCCTGCGATTCTGATTTATATTTAGTTTCCGCGACATCGTGATGTGAGGAGCTGGCGTCGCAATGTGAGTGTCGGAACGCCATGTGTGAAAGAGTCCCAGCGTTGCGATATGAGAGTCCGTGTTTCGGCAGTGCAAGTGATGTGTTGAGTTCACGACATCGTGGCGTCACTAGCAGCCATCTATAGTATCGACCCATTTTTGTAATTTTGGAAGCTCTTGAGATATAAAGGAAACTCTAATTTAGAGGGTTTCTTTTGGAGGAAATGAAAGACTTAGAGCTTCAAGGATTTTAAGATAAGGTAGAAAGATTCAACTCTTAAAGATCTACATTTATATCAGAGTTTCCTCTTTCCTTTCTATGTTCTCATTCATTTGGATATCTTTCTATCTTCTCATAATGTTCTAGTTTCATATTCTAGGGTTTTTATGTAAATTGAGCACGTACTTTGTAATTTGGTGTTGATTTCTATTTCAATTGTCATTTGGTTTTTTTATTGCTAAATGTTTAAATCTTAATTCTATTTGATAATTGATCACTATCAATTTGAATTGTGGCTTTGTGAGAGATTTGAGTGAATATGAGTTAGACCACAAGTTGGAATGCAGTGCGCCATTGACTAGAGATACTCATGGGTTTTGAGGCGAAATTTTAGCTATCTTGAGTGTATTGCATTCTTAGGATTTTAGGGTTGAGTAGAAATGCTAAATACCTAAATCCTAGGTGTAGGTTGTGAGTTATGAAAAGAGATTCATAGTTAATTTCATGAGGATTGCAATTTGTTAACAATTCAAATGTAAATTGAAATAGAATCGAACCAATTCTTGAGTTGGTAAGTGAAATCAAACTCTAGATCCAGCACTCATCCATATTACCTTTAAGTGAATTAGATAGGTTTATTGTTAATTACAGTTTGGTAGTTAAATTTAGAATTCAATTTCGGTTTCATCATTTGTATTAGATAAAGAATAGATATTCTAATTTTGGTGGTTGTATCTACAACTCCTTGTGGAATCGATACTCTACTTTATTTATATTACTTGTTGGCGTGTACACTTGCACCAGCCCAGCTTATCATCTTAGCATTGGTGAATTCAAGAATTCAAAAAAAATTTCAAAATCCAGCTACATCTCATACCATTTTGTTCTTCCTTTTGTGTTGTTTGGTAGTTATTTGTGTGCTTTGTTTTGTTTTGTGTCTCCTTGTAATTTAGTTGTGGTGCCTAGTAATGGTTTGAGAATGTTTTGGTATTTTGGGTAATTTTCTTAGAAAAAAAATTGGGATATTGTTAGGTGTGCTAGTTAACTTTTATTGGTGCCATAACATATTCTATGATTTTGATGCTAATTGTACCCTTCTATGTTTTCATGTCTAAGCATATATTTGTGTATTTTGTAAAAATGAAGAAAAGCGAGGCAGAAAAGCAAGTAATTTGGGGCATGAATTGAGAAGATGTGCAAAGAAGTTGTGAGTGTGACCATAGAAAATTGAAGGGACCATGCGTAAATCGTGTGGTCACCACACAGCAACCTCTTGACAAACTATCTTTAAAAACCCCAATGTAGTCATGACACAACATAATCGCTGCATCAATTTTGTATTCAACTTTTTATGTGGTCGCGACCACAAGCCCTTTATGGTTGTGACCACGTGACGATTTGGGCTACTTTATTTCCATTTATGGGCCTATTTTTGCCCAATTTTCGAGGTTTTTTTAAGGTTAATTCAAGACAATTCTAGGGTTCGAACTTTGAGAGAGGGAGGCTCTCTCTGGGTTTCCCTCTTCAGATTTGTCCATTTTAGATTAGGTTTTCTATAGATTTCTAAGATTTAGGTTTTATTTGTGAAGAACTTGGCTTGTAATCTATTATTGCTAAGAAGCATGACCTTGTGGAGTGTGGATTTTAGCTTCGATATGGTTATAATTTTCTTAAGATGTGAATCAATTAATCGGGATTCGAATTAACCTAGTTGAAACAGCTTAGGGAATTATAAAGGTCTAGTATTAAGCAGATTTCACTAGGAGGGGACACGAATGTATTAGTGAGGATTGGGGCGTGCGAGCTTAATCAGGCTTAGTCGAGTAGCTCTATTGAGGACATACTTGCGACTATGGACCTCCTCGAGGAGTAAAATTTCCATTGAAAAGTATTGCCCCATCAACCTAGAGAGGACATAACTATGAATAGGTGGATGTGAAAAAATACAGGGAATATGAAAGTGAGATCCTTATCTTTGTAACCTGTTTGAGTTCAAGCCATAAATCATTCAACCTAGGCCTCATATGGATGAATTGCTAAACATCATTGACAATAACCAACCCTAGTTCCTCCTTAAGTAGTTTTCTCCTATTTTTAGTCAATTGCTCCAATTTTCACAAAGCATTATGTTTTTGTTTAGTTTAGTTTTAATAAATTTTAAAATTTCACCTAAATAATTAAGGCATTGAATAATTGAAAGACGACTTTAGTAGTGGGGTGCCAATCTTCACTAAACCACCTTCCCTACGAAATCGATATCCGAACATTTTAGTCTACTGTATTACTTGTATGACTCATGCTCTTACGTTTTGCATCAAGTTTTTTGTGTCGTTGCCGAGGAAGGTATATTTTGGTGTTTGGATTGATATTTTGCCGAAAAGGAAGTTTGTAATTTGAGCAAAACTTTTATTTTCCTAATTTCATTATTTAGTATACTTCTTTTTCTTTTATTTTTTTATTTTTTTCTTTTGAAAGTGCTTAGCATAAAATGAACAATGAAACGATATGGTCTCTACTGCGCGAGAAAAAGATTACTTCTCTCTCGAAACCTCATTGACCCGACAAGCTAAAAGGCACCTGTTATCTCAACTACTATGGAGGTCATTGCCTCAACCCCACAACATTATGCAAACTACTATCATTGGGTTGGAGTACATATGAGGATTTCTATTTAGTCAAAATTTTCAAGAGTCAGAGGCTCGAGTTCTGATTATCATGAACAAATCCATGACCTTCTTGAAGAGAAATTTTATGTCTTATTGAATGAGATGAAAAAGGACAATGCTGCATGGGATGCCAAAATGAAAGATAAAGTCATCAATGAAGAAGCTCTAGTGAAAAACTTAGAAAATCAAATTGGGCAACTAGCCCATACATTAGAGGAGCTGTATTAAGGCCACTCACAAGCGACATAAAGGATGAGACATAGGAATGAAACTTTACATTGCCTTTGGGTTTGAGAATCCAAGATGACATTGGTTGAGGAGAAAAAATGAACTTGCTAACAAGAGCTATTAATGGAAGAGAGCCCAAGTTGAAGGAGTAACATCCTGGAAAACAATTGAAAATGTTTTACGGTTGGGATTAATGAGTTCGATTTCCTATTGACTTTGTGACTTTGGGCATGGAAAGGACTGACAAGTGTCTTCTATAGGAACCTTGCAGCCACAAGTGAAACATGGATTGATATAGAACATAAGGAGATGACCTTGCTTGTTGGTAAAGAAAAATTGAAGTTCAACCTCCACCAAAGCATACAACTTATGGATGAAGAAAAGAACTGTTGCATGCGGATAGAGAGCTCACTTCTACCATATGATGAGCTTGCACCTACAATCTGCTAGATCTTTCTGAGTTATAAATAAGACCAACTCTTTCCCCAACAAAGAGTTGGATTTTGAGCTTACATCGCACAATACGGATGTGGAGGAGTTCATCCTCATGAGCGAGGAGGATGAAGAGATGGAGTATTGGCCACGATGGGTTGGGGCCAGAAAATCTCGGACTTCCCCAATGAGTCTAGCTGGACTTTAAAAACATAGTAGCTCTTAGGAGGCACACCAAGCAAAAATAAGTTTTATCCATTTAATGCTTTAGTTGTTGTTGTTATTGTTTTTAGTCATTTTAGTATGATTTGCATGTTGACTTTATTTTGAGTGTTTATTTGGTTTTTTCTTTTCAGGGCATTGAAGTTGATACATATTGAAGGAACTTCATCAAGACCCACCTTAACCGTTGCCCAATGATCATAATTGATCATCTAGGTCTTAACCTTCATATTTCATGCATCGAGGACAATGCATATTTTAAGTTTGGGGGTATTGGGGTGGTGTCCCTTTATTTTTAAATTTTCCATTCAGTGTATCTATTTTAGTGTTTTCTTAGTTGCTTCCGTTTTAGTTTGTTATATGTTTAAGTTTTAGGTTAATTTTTCATTTTAGGTTGTTTTATTTTTGGTTGAGCTTATTTGAGAGTGATCGTTATGCCTATGATGAATAATTAGTTAAACCATCTTTCATAAAAGAAAATGAGATATATTTGAAGAAAGCATAATGGTTTGACCACATAGTTGTAGACCTAACCACATGTTCTTAGTACTTGGCACATGTCATATGCCTTTGGTTAATTTGCTTGGTTTGGGAAGAATTAGGTGAATACAGTATATTTGATCTCTTAAGATACGAACTTGTTCAATTATTGTTCGGCGAAATCTGGTAACATGACGATTAGGAAGTATAAGCCATCCTTGGATTAGTTTGCCTTTCTAGCTAACCCTTATGTGCATTGATCCATAGTTAGCCAATTTGAGCAATATTAGCCATTTCTTGCTAGAAAAGAATGAGCCCCTTAACCCTTTTTGTTGAACCCTTACGTCAAAGAACCATGTTTACCCTCGACATGTTGCTTTGATGCAATATCTTATGAATACATGTAGTGTGATTTGGGAGGTTGGTTGGAGGTATTGTGTGCATTGAATGGAAATAAAGAGGTTTAGGGTAGAAAAAAAAAAAGAAAAGAAAAGAAATCAAACAAATTGGAGTTGTTTTGACCTTATAATAACCTCTTGTGAACAAGTAAGTTCTTAGGGGTGTTGTCACCTAGTAACCTAAAGGCGGCCCAGTGCAGGGTTACTAACACAGTTTGTTAAGGGTGAGTAGAAAGCATGAAGGTCAAACGTTGCACTCCCATGCCTTGAAAGGCTGAAAAGAATAAGGAGTTTGGTTTGCTTGCAAAAATGGTGAAAATAATGAGAAGCAAGTTTGGGGGAGACTCTATGTGATAAAAAGATGCAAAGAAGCTAAGTTTAGGGCAAAGCTTAGGAAGCTGACTAGAATGTGTTATGCTAAAGGATGGACATACAAGTGGAGAAAAAGGAAAATATGTATGCTTTGGGTAAGTAAAAGCCTAAATGACTGTTGCTCCACCATACCTAAGCCGTACATTACAAGCTTTTAGAGGCCTAGTTGATCCTAAGTGCACGTGGATTGCTTACATCGGTGGAAGTGGAAATGCCAAACGGCCTATGAGTCTTGCACTCACCATGTGAGTTAGGGATCTCACCACCACTCACTTTCATCTAATTCCATCTAAATTTGCATTTTGAGCAGAGAAACTACACACACACATACTTAAGGCTGTGGTTTAAAGTAAAATTAAACTTATGGTCGGTCCATTATTTTGAAAAGGCTATCTCAAAGTTATCTTGGTGGCTGAAATTAAAATCCTAAAAGTGAATTATAATTTAAATATCTCAATACGCTTAACATATCAGTTGATTATGAATAAGGAAAATATGATATTGCTTTGCTTAAGGACAAGCAAATACTAAGTTTTGGGGAATTTGTTAGGTGTGCTTTAGATTAGCTTTTATTGGTACAAAACATAGCATATTTCGTGATTTTAATGCTAACTAAGCACCCTTCCTACTCATCTTCATGTCGAACCCATATATTTGTGTATTTTGTAGAAACGAAGAGGATGAGATGAAAAGCAAGCAATTTGGGCAAGAATTGAGGAAGATATGCAAAGAAGAAAGAAATTAAGTGGTTGTGACCATAAGAGCAAATTCAGAGGATCCTTTCAGCAAAATCTCGGTGTAGTTGCGACCACAACGGTCTCTTTAAAAGCGTCTTGTGCTTTGGTGTGATTGCAGCTATAACCATCCTGCTTGGCCCGAAGAAGTAGCAAGTTCGGTGTGGTCGCGACCACAGCATAATCCTGCAGCAATTTTGTATTCAACTTTTTATGTGGTCTCAACAACAATCCCTTTATAATTAGCGACCATGCTCTGATTGTGGATTTATTTCATTTTGGGCTTATTTCGGCCCAATTTTCGGGGTGTATTTAAGGGTAATTTCAAGACAATTCTAGGGTTCGAACTTTGAAAAGAGGAGGCTCTCCTCTGGGTTTCCTATTCAAGCTTTGTTCCATTTTTAGATTAGGTTTTCTATAGATTTCTTAGATTTAGGTTTTGTTGTGAACAACTTGGCTTGTAGTGATTTTTTAAGGAAGCTAACCTTGTGAAGTGTGGATTTCAGCTTGGATATAAAGATTGAAATCATTTGTAATTTAAACCCATTTTTGTATTTCTATCTTCTTTTTCAATTTCTCTATTTTTGTGTATATGTATAGTATAGTTGATGAAGATATTCGTTCATTATTCATAGTTATCATCATGTGATATTAAATCCTTTATCTTAGTTTGGTTGGATGTTTTTATGCTTGATTTCTTATTGGTGTTAATACTTGGATTATTATGGTTTGATTAATTGATACATGTTAAGTATCCAATCTTCGATCCTTTTACTAGGGTATTCTCGGTGACACTTGGATTACGCCCTAAAATATGGTTATGATTCTCTTAAGGTGTGAATCAATTAATTAGGATTAGAATTAACCTAGTTAAAGAGGCTTAGGGAATTAGAAAGTTCTAGTACTAACTGGATTTCAGTAGGAGGGGACACCAAATGTATTAAGTGAGGATTGCAAGAACGAATGTAACTGCGACCAATCCGAGCTTAGTCCGGGTAACTATATTACAAGGACGTAACTTCTGACTGATAGAGCTCGGTAAAGTTGCCTTTGAAGCGCCATACATCAACCTACAAAGGACATAAATTTATTGAATAGGTGAATAGTGCGAGAAAGTACAATGGGGAACACAAAAGTAGGATCCTTATACCGTAGCCTTGGACACATTCAAGCCATAGATCATTCAACCCGGGCTTCATTTAGATGAATGCCGGGCGTCATTAATGATAACCAGCCTAGTTCCTCCTTAAGTGGTTTTCTCCTTTTTCTAGTCAATTGCTCTGGCTTTCACAAAGCATTCTATTTTTGTTTAGTTTTTATTAATTTTACAATTTCACCTAAAATCATTGAGTCACTCAAATAGTGAACAACTTTAGTAGCCGAGGTACTTAATCTTCACTAAAACCACACCTTCCTTGTGGGATCGATATCTAGACTTTTTTTTCCTTGCCATTAGCATAGATCCATCTTTGTGGATATACAGCAAATACCTTTGCATTGGTTTGACCTAGGACATTAGAGTATCTTTTAGTTGTGGGAAACATGGCTTGAATATCCCCCTTGTTTTAAGAAATTATTTGTATGGGGAACCCTCGCACACACACTAGGTCTCATTTATACACTTTGGTTTCTACCTCTTTTCTAAATTAAACTTGCTTTCTTAACTATAGTGATGGAATACATATAAAAGGGGCCAATGTGCCCACCTTTGCAAAAAAAAAAAAAAAAAAAAAAAAAAGAAAAGAAAAAGAAAAAAATTGAGGAGTAAAAAAGGAAGAAGAGATAAGTGAGTTCACCCAATCAGAATCACAGGCACGGTTTGAGGGGCCTTCCAAAGACTAGTGTTGTGAGCCAATTGGCCGGGATTCATTGACTTCACCGCTCGTTACATGGGATAGAAGATGTGTCAATCTCACAAGTAGGTGTTTGGGTTTCTAGTTGATTGTCCAGGATGAAGTTTGAGAGACAATCTGAGGTGCTCAACCAAGCCCCAGTGAAGTCAATAATGGATTCAGCTACATGGACACTTTTCTAGAATGCCTTAGCATTGCATCTTACTACCTAGTTTTACTTGTGGAATAAAAAGGTGTGTTATCAACCTGTTTTAGTTAATATCTTCCAAAAAATGTGAGTTGACTTTGTTAAAGAGTGCTTTGGAACCTTGGTCTATTTTTGAGACTAAAACCATCGTTTACATTGAGTTCCTTTGGGAACGATTTATTCTGGGCTTAGGGGAAAAACTTGCCTTGATCACCATACCTTTAGATGCCTCGTCCTTTAAGTTATAAATGTTTGGGATCTCCCTGTTTTGGCTGCCATGTTTTCTTAGAACTTTTCCATGTTATCTATGAATTTGTCTTAACACTTGGTGATACTCATATCTATCTAGTATTTTTAAGTGTGCTTTGCTTTGCTTTGTGAGAAAAACAAGAGTTATTAGAGTGCGATAAGTATATTTTATACTCTTCACTTATCTACAGGTTTTGTGTGCTAGATTTATAGTTTTTTTATATAAATAAATTGGTCTAGTGCTCTAAATTTTCATCTTTATGACTTGGTCAACCACGAATGCATATGAGCAAAATCAGAGTGAAAACCAAGTGAAATATAAAAAAATCAGCAAACTCATCACATGAAGCAGAAACTATTGTATTTTTATTTTTTTTTTCAGCTATAGAATGATCACAAATGTCTTCTCTTCTATTATGGATGAGTAAGAGACTTTATAAAATGATCACTTAATTTTGACATCAAATGATCAAGTTATGACTTTCAAAATAAGGAAGAAGGGCTCAAAAGTTTACTATGCACATATTCCATGAGGTCAAGATCGCTCAGTCGGGTTCAGATGAAAGATATGGACTTGGGAAGTGAAGAAGAAAACAGAGAGTAGTAGTGACGTCGTGATGTGAGACCTTGATGTTGCAAAATGATAGAATGTGTCTCCAGCAACAACAGTAGCATCACGATGTCGAGTCGGGCCTCGGTGCATGTCAACCCATTTTTTAACCAGAAATTACTGTTTTAAAAGCCAAAAACCATAAAAAAATAGAAGATACGGAACTTGGGGTTTCCTTTGGGTGGAAACACCATAGGAACCATGTCTTTTCGAAGGAGCTTGAAGAAGACGGAGGAGGAAGAATAGAAGAGACCTCACTCTCAAATATATTTATTCTCTTTCTCTCTATGTTTTTCTTTCTTTTTATGGTTTTAATTCCCTTTCTATAGACGTTTTAGTTTACTTTTTTAGAGTTAAGATGTAGCTAATGATCAATTGAATGTATAAATTTCACTAATTTCTATTTATTGATGCTATATTTTCATATATGTGTTGAGTATTCCATTATTCTCTTCATGCTTGTGGGTATTTGGCCAATATTTGCAGGATTTGTAGTTCGATTTGAGACTGCGATGTGATGATTGAATTAGACCATGGATGAATTACCATTTAATTATCATGTAATAGAGATATTCATGAGATTAGGTGTGGTATTGAGGTTTCTTGGGTTCAATACACTCTTTGATTTCAACGTTTGAGTAGAGATGTAAGATAACCTATTTCTAAGGGTAGTGTGGGGATGCTCAAGAGAATGCTCCATTTCATATTATATTGATGGAGCATTTCTTATCATCCTATCATAAAAGTCTTAAGCCTTTACGTCTTTTTAGAAGTGGAAATCAAATGAAATCTATCTTGATCATGCATCATCCAAGAAACTAGTAGGTGATCAGAATAGTTTATTTTGAGGGTCCCAAACACAATACTGTGAGACCCCGGCTAAAGTAAACCGATATAACCAGGTTGCAAACGACATTCTCTAGATCTTGTATGATGACAAAGATCACGCCGTTGAGTTAGTCTCACAAAATCTAGATACACATTTGAATTTCGTCGAATTCCGAGATAGTTGGAATTGCACGTATTTCGAGGTAGCACAGGACAATCACGGGGTGACGCGTGGCACAAGAGTGCATGCCACATGGAACCAGGCTTAGGGAACACTTGGCACCTAAGTTGCCAAGTGTCATACTCCTAGAATGCATGAAAATTAGTGGGAAGTGGTTGGTGCATGGCTTGGCATGGGTGACACTTGCCATGGCTTGTACCGTGTGTCAAGTACCATGAGAATTGGTCTATTATAGGGTAGAAATCAGAACCGAAGGAGTTCTTCCCCCGGTGAGATCAGTTCTAGAGAGGAAGAGAGGAAAACCAGAAAAGAGGGAAAAAGGAAGAACAAAAAAAAAAAAAAGAGGAACCAGTGCAGAAAATTCTGGTTCGTGTACAATGTGGAGCTTCTCTGAAGCTAGTTTGCTCTTCAACAAGTAGGGGTCTTCTCCCACCTTAAATACTCAATGTTTTCCCATAAAGGGTGAGCCATACCCAATAGAGAGACTCCTACAAAGGCTATTACCCAATGTTCACTTGGACACATTCACACATATATCATTATTCCAATAGAATGATGCAATTCAAATGGAATACTACACGCCATGCCATGAAATGAGATGAGACTAACTCAATGCATGAAAAGTCCAAGTCATCACAAACTCCCATCACACAATGCATAGTCAATGTGTGATAACATCCATTGTCGATGAATTTCATCCAATGATCACTTTTAAACAAAATAAAGTTTTAGAAATCAAAACTTATTGGATGTTCTCAATTCCGAGATCATTTATTAACAAAACATGTGTCTTTATGAGTTGTGAATTTCTAGGGTCCCATATATCGAATTCTTACGATCTTCCTACACTTTCATGTGCTTCCACATTTGGAAATATATATAACCACATGTTGTCGGATATTTCCACCCAGGGGTGTCTCCCTATATATTACTCGACACATTTTCATTTTCATGTAAGCAATTGTGCGACTCTATTGGACTTCGTCGATAGTGCCGATCACAGTGAAATCACTAAGCACGGTGTTCATTCATATCATGCACTCACACCATGTCATGCGATGTTCCTATGCATAAATGCAATGCGATGAGCCATTGCATGTCACCATCTCTCATTGTGATGATTCTTATGACATTTAATTTATGCATATACCATGTACCTTAAACAATTATAACACATGCTTATAATTTCCAAACATCATTCATTCAATGTCAATATGATCGCACACATGTTAACATTTATACAACATAACATCATGATTAGCCCATACGCAGGCTATACAAACCGTTCACAAGGGACCACAAACAGGCCATACACCTAGCCACAAACCCGGCCACAATTCGGCCTCAACCATGACTCTAAATGGCCATAAAATCAATCTAATCTGAATTTACACTGAGCCACAGCCTTTGTCCTCAACATATATAATTAGGTCCTGAGAACAAGCCATGGAACGGTCTCAAATCAGTCCCAAAATAGGTTTGAAATCAGCACTAAAAACTAGTCCCGAAATTCGGACACAAATTGAGAAACAACCTAAGCTACTGCACTCCCTGAGAAATGGACCATGAATAGAGCTGTAGAGGTCCAATTCGGGTGATTCAAAAGACTAACATAAAGTTCTGAGTGGCTAAAACTTCATAGAAGGACAGTCCAAAAGTCCCTCATTTCACGACTTAAAACTTGTCCTAAAGTCTAGCAGTGTAAGGATTCAAATTGGGCAGCATTCTCTCATTCCACAATTTGGCTAAACAGCCCCTTAGGGCAAAAACACCACCACATAGCCCTTAGGGTGGAAAATAAAGAAAAGTAGGAGGGATCCCTACCTCTTGAAGCGTAGCCCTCGTCACGTAGACGGACTTTACTCCTTGGTCCAATGAATTCGTATGGGAGCAGCCAGTAGATCGAGAGGAAGAAAGCGGGTAGGTCTCCTTCCTCTCCTTTCCTCCTTTCTCCTTCTTTCTCTCCTTTCTCTCTTTTCTCTCTTCCCTTTCTCTCTTTCTTTTCCTTTACCGAACTGATTTCCTCCCCACTCTCACTTCCTCTCACTTTGCATAACCTTGACACATAGCGATTCTCAAACCATGTGTCACTCCCACATAACATGTGTCAAATGCCATGTGTCACGCCATGTGTCTTATGACACACCACTTAATCCCAAGCAGTGTCACTTTATGGCCCATACACCATGCCATGTGTCACATGGCATGTGTCACCCGACACATGTTGCCTCGAAAAACATGAAATTCCGACTATCTCATAATTCAATGAAATTCGCCTCGGTAACTAGATTTTGCGAGACGAATTTGGTGGTACTATCTGTTTCGTCATTTGAGATCTAGAAAAAAATTCCAGGGTTTCAACTCGAAATTCAACGAAATTCGCCTAGGTAACTAGATTTCGCGAGACGAATTTAGCGGTGTTGTTCGTTTCGTCATTTGAGATCTAGAAAAACTGGTTTCCTTAATGCTATAATTGGCAAATTTATGCTTTGCCCTATTTCATAAAAAAAAATTGATTTTTCCTGGGTTTTACATATAAAATGGATTATTTTACTTTAAAAACGAATTTTAAGTATGTTCACAAAATAAAAAAACCCAAATAAACACTAGCCATCTTTCTACTTTCCTTTGGCATCAACGAAAATAACATCCAAAATAAAAAATAAAAAAAAATTGAACCACAAAATGATGTAACGTGCTTCTTAAAGGAGTGTCTATATGTTGGGAGCAACCTTTTTTTTTTTTTTGGTTAGAAATGAACACCTTTTAATTCTTTTCACAAGTTAGAAAAATAGTGATATTTTAACCATGTTCAAATAACATAAAATTTACTTGAACTTTAAAAATGGGTTTGAGCTTAACGTAACACCTAAAACATTATGTAACGCTATATAACACTACTATAGCAGTGCTCATAATATAACTTGATTTCCATATTTAACTAACATGAAAAAAATCTCTATACTTGCACTATCCTATGTAAAACCTTTAGAACTATCATCAATTACGCACAGTGGCACAAATGGCTTAGTGAGGTTGGACAAAAGTTCATTAAGGTCTATATAAAGGTTTAAAATGGGTTATAAGGGATAGTTGAGGAATTAATTAATTAACTAATTGTGTTTTCCCCATTATGTCTCCTCAAGCATCCCTTATGTGATTATTGTTCAAAAAAAGACAATTTTCTATACTTAATTCACTCATTCTAGGTCCTTTTGAGTGGTAAATCCTCATATTTACCTAACTTTGCAAATTAAGTCCCTAATCCTTGCTATTAATGTTTTATTGAGTTAAATTGTTTGCAAAGGGCTTTTTCCAGTATCTTTTAAATAAACATGAATGTGATAATGAAGATTATCTTTAGGACTCTAGTTTGAGTTTGAAGCTTTACAGATGAATTTGGATGTTTTGACTGAAACATATAGATTGACAGAAGGAGAGCTTTGAAGAGAGCATTTCCCGGAGTTTTAGAAGAATTAATTCTACATTTCAAGGAAATTCAGCATTTCTAGAGAATTTTGAATTTCTGAAAATTTCCCACTCTAGTGGTAAAATCACACAAACCGGGCAGTTTATATGAAGTGAAGCGATCCCTCTCCCGTATCTTTTACAAAGACAGCTTTAAAGCCCGATAACCCGACCAGTCTTGTAACACAAAGTTTTAGAATTTGGGTAATCCATGGATAACAACTGTTCATCAGCAGTGCATATAATAAACCTCTCTTTTCTTGTAAGCTTCCAATGTGGGACTTGTGAAGTGTAAGGGAAAACACTTGTAAAGTGTAGAGAAAACAAAAATAACTACTAGTAAAGTCGAACTCCAGATCTTTCACTTAAACTTAATACAAGGTAACCACCTGAACACGTACTAGTTGTGTCATAAGATTGCAAATAAATATATATGTTAGATTAGTTAACGTTAAATAATTGAATATATTCAACTTTAAATATTAAATTTATTTCATTTTATAAAATTTAATATATATATATATATATATATATATATACTATATATACATAATAATTATATATACATATATATTTAATTATTTTAATTTTAATAATATAAAATATATAATTATTACTTCACAGTTCATCGCCGGTCCCATCACCTCTTAGACCATTGAACCATGAGCCGTGGCACTATGGTTCAATGGTATCCGCTTTAAAACATTAGGTAAGAAATCAACATACAAACCGTTACGAAAGTGATGGCCATTCCTCCCATCAATCATTATCAAAATAAAAGGCCCAAAATAAGTAGTTTTAAGGAACTACTCCAGACTGGGTTCAAATAAATTGACATTTGTTTGAAAATAATTTGCTAGAGCCATTTTAAACAAAGGTTTCAAAACGTGTCCCAGAATCAATTTTTATTTTTATTTTTGAATAAAAAGTCTTTTTGACAAAATAACTTCTCCCTGCATCATCCATCGTTATAAAAAAGCGAAAAATAAGCCATAGTGAGATAACATGGCTATATTTATCCGTCACAAGAGCACAACAAATACTTTGAAAAATTTGTTTTCTTGATAAAATTAACGTGCAGTATCTTCTCTATAACCTCGGCAGATAATGGTTACAAAAATGCTTGTTGTTATTAAGAGGCGGAAACTATCAAATGGGTTTAGCCTCCTTTTTTAATTCAGAAGTGCGTTCTCGATCCCTTGATCTCTCTCTCGTCCGTTCCCTATTATAAGTCGCATTTGAAGAAATCTTGTTTCGAGGCATAATCGACTCAGCAGTTTTGATCGATCCACAAATCGAGATAAGAGGAACATTACAATACAATTTAATTCAATTCATGAATCATTTGTTCACATCCAATCACTCAATCTGGAATACAAGCGTTAGAATGCGCTACAAGTGTGATCATCAACTAGTCTTATATGGATGAAGTAATGTGATTCTTTCTTGGGAGTCAGTTGACAACGTCTTTAGAAGCTGGTGGTGTCAGGGTAACCCGATGCCACACCATCATGTCCCACATTTAACGGGATCCATAATTTGCTGCAAAAAAATGGGACAAAGTCTCCTCTGTGCGACAAGCTCCATCCAAAAACACAGCACGTATAACAATACATCACATGATCCATTAGACTCAATATACCACAGGTCGTTTCATGAGTCATAGCGACCACTGACCCGTCAGCCATACCTTAGATACATCTTATGCAACTATGTGTTAGAAATTTAAAGAAAATTAATTTTGCATTACCATGAACCTTCTCCCTTTTTTTTTTATTATTAAATGCAAATGCCTTTTAAATAGGCTACAAGAGATAAATCAAAATTAAAATAGTAAAATCCATTTAATTATCACATTAAACTAACTCTCCATATTTATCACATAGCTAAAATCTCAAACAACCTTGGATTCTCCACTCACAATTAAATAAATAAATAAACAAAAAAGCATTTCCTAATTAATAGAAACTATTAAAAACCAACTTTGAATCATTCTCCAACTTGTTCCCCCGCCAGTTCAAAGTTGCGGGAATTTTATTTTTATTTTTCATAGACACATCTCTCCGTCTTTTCAAATTTGTGAAACACTTCTCTCCACCTCATGATGCACGTCTGCCATCTTGTTGATGCACTCTCTCATCAACCTTCACTTGTTATTGAGCACTTCTCTCTAAAAAATTCTTCTTGGTGCACTTCTCTGAGTGGTAAAAACAAAGTTTCTTCGCCAAATCTTCTTCATGCTTTTTCAGCCATGATAGTGTTGGATTTGATGGAAGAGCAGCAGGATCAGCATCATTCTCAATAACCTCCCACGAACTCATACCTTTTAGATTTGCCTTCAT
This sequence comes from Tetrastigma voinierianum, assembly GCA_016808115.1. Classification (NCBI taxonomy): domain Eukaryota; kingdom Viridiplantae; phylum Streptophyta; class Magnoliopsida; order Vitales; family Vitaceae; genus Tetrastigma; species Tetrastigma voinierianum. Next base: position 101,319 of record JAEQBH010006082.1, read on the forward strand.
TTTGATAGCCCATATGTGATGATTTTCTTCTGTAAGAGTAGGAGTAGGAGCAGAAAAATTATTCGTTGCCATCAAAATCACTCACAGACCCTCAAGACCTATGGCTCTGATACCATGTTGGGAAATTTAAAGAAGAGAGAGAAAAATAATTTTGCACTACCCATGTAAGACACTTCTCCCTTTTTTTTATTAAATGCAAATGCCTTTTAAATAGGCTACAAAGAGATAAATCAAAAAATTAAAATAAATAAAATTAAATTAATTATCTGCTCAAAATAACTCTCCATATTTATATGTTAATTCCGAAACAACCTTGGATTCTCACTACTTAATTAAATAAATAAATAAAACAAAGCATTTCCTAATTAATGACAATAAAAAAACAACTTTGAATCATTCTCCAACATTTCCCCCTTGATTCCGTTTACGGGAACACTATTTTATTTTTTTTTCATGGGCACATCTCTCCATCTTTTCGTTGTGAAACATACTTCTCTCCACCTCATGATGCCGTCTCACCATCTTGTTGATGCACTCATCAACCTTCAACATTCTATTAGAGCACTTCTCTCTAAAAAAATTCTTCTTGGTGCACTTCTCCCCAATTAATTCGAACATAAAGTTTCTTGTAAATCTTCTTCATGGTTTTTTAAATGTGATAGTGTTGGATTTGATGGAAGCGCGAGGATCAACATCATTCTCAATAACCTCCCGAGACTCATACCTTTTAGATTTGCCTTCATTTGATAGCCATATGTGATAATTTTCTTTGTAAAGAGTAGGAGTAGGAAGCGAAAAATTGTCGTTGCCATCAAATCACTCTGAACCCTCAAGAGACCTATGGCTCACGATACCATGTTAGGAAATTTAAAGAAGAGAGAGAAAAATAATTTTGCACTACCCATGTAAGACACTTCTCCCTTTTTTTTATTAAATGCAAATGCCTTTTAAATAGGCTACAAGAGATAAATCAAAATTAAAATAAATAAAATCCATTAATTATCCTATTCAAAACTAACTCTCCATATTTATCACATATTAAAAAAGCTCAAACAACCTTGGATTCTCCAGCTCACAATTAAATAAATAAATAAAACAAAGCATTTCCTAATAATAGAAACTATTAAACCAACTTTGAATCATTCTCAACACTATGTAGTAGTATATTTACAAGTTCAATTATACACTCTTATACAATATGATGTGGCTAAAGCGAGTTGTTCTAATATACATATAATATGGTCCCAGAAAGCCACATCGGCTTTCTTCATATGTGTGGTCTGAATACGGGTGACACTTTGCACCTGACCTATATACACGAGAAAGGAGATTTTACGATGGTTGATATTAAGTAGTGATAATCTCCCTTCAAAGGTTACTACACCTAAGTGCATACAATAGTAAAACCAAACAATACAAATCAAGTGAAAATGTCTATATGAATGTCACTGTGTCATGCATGGAATGTCTTCATGCCCTTATCCAGTCAACTCACCGACTCCTCATTCTCACCAGTGTGACAACCGTCACTGGTAGTACCAATGACACACATATACTGAGCCCTTATTGGCTCACCAGTACCCAATGCAAGTGCCAATGGGCAACTAATCGTCGATCGAGTCTATGCATGTTCGGTGATAAACACCGCTACTATATGTCTTCTTTGGAACACTCAAACTTTTAGATCTGCTTGTGGTCTCTTACACCCTAATGTTCCAAGCTTTTCATCTGGGATGCGGCCCCTTCTTTCTTTGCCCAACACACATTAATTATATTTCACTTTATGCTTTGAGCGTGAGTCATTTATTGGACGTTATTAAATGCCTGAACTCACTTGCCCATTCATCAACATTGATGACGGATGACCATACCCATGCACACACACCCAACATGCTGATGTTCCTATGCATATGCAATGCTAATGTCCCTGCAATTTCTCATGTTACATGTATGATGCACACTAGATGAACCATTCTCATTAGTTGTACTCCATAATCAATTACCATTACAAAACACTCTTGCCAGCTTTGTAAAGTTCCATATATTTCATGCCAATATAAATATAGATATCGTATAAAGCATATTAGCATCCATCAATCCATGACTAAACAAATAATGTCATACAGCCTTCCTGATTAGTACCCAAAAAGTACTATTTTGAGTCCTATTTAAGATAAGTTTTGAGTGCTTTTTGCGTACTAATCATATTATTTAAGTCGATTGACGTAATGCCAGTCTGATTATTACTCGATTTTGTTTGAGGTTGTTTTGGTAGTTTTGCGAGGTTTCGTAAGCCTTTTCATCATATCAAGCTTGGCATCCAGAAATTGTGCTAATTTATGCCCCGAGGTTCGTGGCAATTCTCATCGATTTCATCAAGCTTTTTGGGATGAAGAAATAGCAAGGCTGGAAGATCATGTCTCTGGTGGAGGATGCAAGTAGCCGGTAGAAGGTGGCAATTTAATGGGCTCTTGAAATTTTATAATGTGCGAAAATTTCGCGATGATAATAATTACCATAATCATAGCGAAATTTTCACTATAGCTGAATTTTCGTTACATAGCGAAAATTCGCTATGATAGCGAAAATTAGCTATGATAGAGAAATTTCGCTATGATAGCGAAATTTCGCTATCATAGCGAAATTTTCGCTATCATAGCGAAAATTGCGTACATAACTAAAATTATGCATTGTGTTTTGTGATCCAAACGACTCGTTTTGATTATTCCTCTTTGCTCTCCAATGTAATCATATTATTTAGGTTAGTTTGGTGTTTCGCACATGTTTGTGGGCTATATAAGCCATGTTATGAACATTTTAACCTAACTTCTATTCATTTCATGATTTCATTCTGGCCCCTGTTTAGGTTCCCATTTCTCTCTTCTCTCTCCTCTTTCCCTCATTTCTAGGATGCCCGAGCCGCCCCTTTGAGGATGACGACTCAAGGATGTTTGGCCCAAACACCAAAACAGAAGACGGTTGCTAGGTTGTTAGTTGATGTGGGTTTGCAGGTGTTCCTCTGTTTTCATGAAGCAGGTACTACGTATTTGTGTTTCAAACTTCCCAAACTAGGTTTAAATGCTATTTAATGTATTTTCTTTGGTCAATACTTGGCATGCTTTTGGGTTCAGTGTATTATTAATGGTAGATACACTGACATCCATTAGATGTCATTTATGGAAAGGCCATTAGTAGGTTAAATGCTTATTTTAAGCTATGGGACAGTAAATGCTCGGTAAATGCTATTGTTCAAATAGGAATATTACTAAGGGTTGATTTTAAGTTAAACAAAGATCCAGGTTTTGGAAGCTGACTATATGTCATTTGCTGTCTGAAATAACACAAAGGGACACCTCTATGACCTCATCATCTGAACTAGTGACCCGAAAACTTCAAGGTCTTATTTTACATCTTATTTTAAATTGCTTTGACTAGTTTAATGATAACAACAACCACACTTTTATGCAATCCAATCCAAATGAGAAAGCCTCACCATTTTGAATCATTATATAAGTCATTTGTAAAACGAAAACCCGTCACATGTTCGATCTAGAGGCAGTAAAAGCTAGCATTAGTTCTGACTACGGCAGTAGGAGCAACTTAGGTATAAATTTTGTTGATTCCAGCACCCCTACTATGGCACGAATCACTTCCTTAGGCTAACTCATGGCAATTCCTACCCCATATAATAGCCTACAACATTCCATGCAATGGTCATGTCAAAACCTGGCTATTCACATTAACCGCATTAAACAATCGGCACGCAGTGCGAAACATAGATTCGGCAAAGTTATGATTATCCCACTATCTTACGGGCACATGGCTGGAATCTTGTCTCAATGGGATTTCCATAGAGTCCAAGAACACCTGAAATAGAGAGTTCGGACCGAGGTATAGGTCAAAGTTGGAGGCTTCACATTGCTTGATCGAGACCTAGCAGGACGGACTTTCACCCTGGCCGGACGGACCTAGCCCGGACAAGCTTTTACCTAGCAGACGGACTCGTAGGGGCAGCACCTATGCAGGCGAATGTCACCTAATTTGGACAAACCTAACTAGACAAACTTTCACTTAGCTAGATGGACCCAACCAAATACTTTATCGACGGCTGTCACCTAAGCCAGGACGAGCCAGATAAGCGACTTTCATCTAGTTGAGCAGGACCGCGGCTAGAAAAATTTCACCTAGTTGGAGCCGGACACGGTCGGATAACTCTCCGATGAGCTTGTCACTGCGGATAAAACCCGAAATTGGAAAGACCTAGCGGACCCGGACCTAGTTGGACGAACTTTGCACTTACGCTGTTAAGATTAAGCGGACCACCGCTTGGGTTGTAAGAGGTGGGTTGGTAGTCAACTAACATCAAGTTCAACGTCATTACAATTTACGAAGGACACAATGTCGAATTCCTTTGTTTCCCACCTAAAAAGCTAGTCCTGGTCATTAATGGTAGGACCCGTGGAAGCGGGTGCCATAGTTCAAAATGGAACCAAACATCCCCCTTGGGGCAAGACACGACCACAAAGCCCTTAATGTAGAAAATAACCAAAGTAGGAGAAGACCTACCTCTTGAAGCGTAGAAGCTGGTCTAGGAAGTCCTGTGGACACTTCCTAAACCCAAAACCCTTGATTTCCCGAACTCTTCACTTGAATCCTCGACGAAATCTCGTGCTTTCGTTACCCACGCGTATCCTTTGTCGAGCAGATGATCTTTAGTTCTTGGCAGCGAAGAAAACCCGACCCGTCGATCCGTAGATGTTAGAGAAGTTAGGCTTCTCTCTCCTCTTATCTTTTTCTCCTGCAGCTGTAGACAAAGGAGGAAAAATGAGCTTTTCTTACCCTAATCCTTTTACGCCTCAAGCCCTCACCTAAGTTTAAGTGGTGGCTCTCAACCCTTTTCCACTTGTCCTGTGATCCTTGCTATTAGCTCCTTAGTTTTTCTTATCCTCCTTATCCACTTGGCTTTGGATTTCCTTCCTATTAAGTGGTGAAACATGTCTTCACACATAGTTTGCGCCAAACTCCTTTTTTGATTGCCTCCATTTGACATGGCTCTATGTGAGGTACTCAGCGAGTGGCAAGTGTCACTCGTGACTCTTGAATACTTAGCAGAAAGCGTGAAATTCCGTTTATTTTTTTTGGAATTCAGTGAAATTAATGGTGGCTTACATTTTGCAAGAGCGATTCCAATGTTGAAGTAGTTCCATCATCAGAGATCGAAAAATTTGATTTTTCCCATTAAATTACCAGTTTTACCATTTTCGAAAAATTGGAATTATTGGGTTTTACATATAATAAGAATGAAGTCGATAGAATACTTTCTTTTTTATTTTTGCCTAAAATGGATGTTGTGTTTGTTTCAAGTTATGGCATGTGAATACTCCATTTTAATATATTAATTGGTGCATTTCTTTATCATCATAGCATAAAATCTTCATTCTTTATGTCATCTACATCGGATTGGGAGAAACTTCCTCAAACTTTATAAATATGGACTCTTCTTAACCTAGTAGAGAGCGTTTTAAAAGTTAATTTGGGCTCCATAGATCAACGTGGGCGATATCTATATGCATGGTTGGATTGGATTCGTCGAGCCCGATCCTCGACCTCGATGTAGGGGTCATCCATGTTTAGCCAAACCAGAATATTTGTTGGTTGGGCCCACAATCCCATGGGATTCTTGAGGACATTATTAATACTTGCATGGGGTGTTTGTAGCATCCGCATTGGATAAGGGAGAAACTTACGGCACCATATCGTATGGGCTGCTCTCAATTTAGAAGATGCGTTTAAAGTCGCAGGGACCCCTTGGGCTGAGTGGGCAATATCTGCATGGTTGGGTCGGGTTGTCACGAATGGTATGAGGCGGGTCGGCCACCAATGTGGCGATGTGGAGGTTCATCCCGTTTGGCCCCATAGGGCACCTCTGTTTGGTCCCATAATCCCATGTGACATAGGGCGATTGTGTCTGCATGTGAGTATTTGTCACATCCCGCCGGGACTTCCTGATTATATGGATGAGCTCTCAGCCTATTAAACGTGTTTCATTTGTAGAGGCCTTTGGGCTCACATGAATATTCTCTATAGATCAATTATATAATAATTATTAATATGCATGTTTTGAAACAGGCATGCATTGAAAATCCGCAGGCTAAAGATAATAAATATATTATTTATTAAGAAGCAAGCTCGACATGAGCTTGACATCCTCGTGAACCTCCTTCCCTAGAAGGAGTTTATTTATATCTTCAGCAGGGTAGTTGTAGAGATAGTTTCTTGGTGCCTCAGGCACAAATAACTAAAGACACGAGAGTCTTAGGCTCGGGCCCCTGATATCCCTCGGCTGCGCAAACAAGCGCTGTTGGGTTTGACCGACCGCGCCGTTTGAGCTAGTAAGATGGAGAGGAAAAAGGTTGCCATAGTTTGCGGCGGGAGTCATCTTCACGCCTCTTGTGTGAATGTCAGCTCCCAATGGTGTTTCTTGTTTTGCTCCATCTTGCAAACTTCAAGTTCTTGAATTTCAGTTGATGTGCAGCTGCATACCCACTGGGCATCGGACGGTGGAATTTGACCTCTGTTTGCCGTTGTGCTCGTTCTTCTGGGGAGGGTGTTGTTGAAAGCGGGTTGGTTTTGGATGGAGTTGTGGTGGCAGATGTGATGCTGGAGTGGGAGGTAGGCCTCGGTTATAGGCACACAAAAAGTATGACTCTGACTATCGCCATGTGGCTGTAACCGGTTTCCGTCACATCACAAGACAACTTCTTAAAATATTGAGGTTAATCAGTTCCCCACGGTGATAATTGATGTTTCTTTTTTATTACACCGAAACTTTTTGCCTTTAAAATATTCGACAACATAAATCTGAATAAGCTAGTTGTATTACTATGCCTTTTTTTAATTATTAATGTTTTTCTCCCGACTAACAAGTTGAATATTCATGTTGGTATCATGCTTAATCATCATTTGTCATCATGCTTCTGTAATACGTGGTATGAAAAAAAAGCTTTTTATTTTTTCTTTTACTCTCAATTTTAATTTATCTTTCTCTCTGAACTAATGACAGATAAATTGACATAGGGTCTATGGGATTATCCTATAGTTGCCCCTTTGGAGATCTTGATTATTATTATTACATGTAGAGATTATTAGGATATATTTATCTAAGCATAGGAATGATGATGATGGTGAATATTGTGTTATGCACCTTAGTAGAAAAATATGAATGCAATATTTCATCCTTTTAATTAAATATGGCATAAAATAATCGATGGAATAATTAACTCTATCCCATCATCTGTCATTATATACTATGCCTTTTCTTTCTTTATTGAAACTAAATAATCTTACCTTAGCAAAGTTGGCGTTCAAAATTTACACTAATGTTGCCTTACACCCAATATGATTTCTATAGTGTTATCCCGACATATGACTTCAATCCAAATATAATACTAATAAGTGCATTAGCTATGAAGAGGCTTGATAATTTAATTGTTCTCTAGAGAACCTGAAATAACTATTTTGAATTATGATATATTATTTTCTTACATTAGTTATTACGTCATTTCACCTAGTGGTTCTAGGATGATGCTATCATTAACATATTTCCTTACATATTATGATGGATAAGATTTTATTTGACTTTACTTATAATAAGACTGACGTAATTAATAATTTTAAGATAAAAGAACAAGAAATACTCTTTCAATGTATATTAAAAAGGTATAAGATGCCCATCCTACCTACCAAAAACTGGGAGTGTCTACTATTCTGTTTATTCATGCAAAAGCTAATTCATTATAAATATGAAATAATAAACTTCTTAAATTGCTACAAATAGATAGGAAATATTCTAAAAATAATTTTAATGTTGTTATAGATTGAAATCATTGGCAAGTAGAGTAACACATAGAGGGAGATGAATGGGTGAATCGGAAAATAAGAATATAGAAACTAAAATTTACTAATCAAATTATGAAACTATTAGATATCAAGGATAAGTGTAATAGAGATAATCGAAAGACTATGAAAGTTACATAATATTTTTATGTGAAAAATTACCACACAAACTATGGAGCAAAATATCACAATTCCCTAAGACACCATAACTAAATATACTACATAAATAGGATCATAGAAATTACTTAGTTTGCTTTAAAATACAAATTGATTCTTTAGAACATACAGCTTGATCAACACCCTTAGTGAAGCAATCTCCAATTAGTCCCGATGAATTCTTCTTAGTCTTTGGAAAGGATGAAACTCTTATTTAATAAGCTTCAATTGTTATTATTGGCTTTCAAATCATTAGGAATATAATTAGAGTGTGTCAAAAAAATAAGGAGGTGAAATTTATAGTAACAAAAAAGGATGATTCTCATGCATAAGTAAAAATCAACTTGTTTAGATTTGTAATTATACAAACACAAGAATAAATTATGTAGGAAATCCAACATTGGATCATCATTTTAATACCTTATTATTTAAACACGCTATAAAACTAGCATGGACATTTTAAATAGTTAGCCCTAGGTTTAAGCTATTATAGTAATAGCTAGGTCTTATTTCTTTACTATCCAACAACTCAATTTGGAAGGCAAATAGAAACACATTATTAATGCATTTTAAAGTGTTGTATGCACATGCTAAATTTATAAAAAAACAAAACTAGTGTTCATCTTACCTACCATAAAAACTAAGGAACTTGTCTATTATTCTCATTTCTTATTCACACAAGACTAATTAGAAAACATGAAATAAACTTTTCAACTCATGATATGTATAATTAGAGACGTGTTTAAAACATAAGGTGGTGGAATTAAGAGTTACTTTCATATGTAAAAAATTGTTTAGATGTATGAAAAATAAAAACAAAAAACAATTATACAAATTCTAAAATTAAATGTTATTTAAAATCACTAAATGGTTTCACTTTAATCTCTTGATATATAAAAATACTATGAAATGGATATGAACATTATTTTAAATTTATTTAGTCATATATGTTTAAGCTATTACAACAATAGGTATCATTTATTTATTACCTCACAACTCAAATTTGAATGCAAAAGCGAGAAGGTTAGAAAATGATATATGAAAAGTGATGTACTTATTTGTGAATGATATTGAACATAGTCGGTTTGTTAGTTAAAAATAAAACATGCAATAATACCTTTCATTAAGCATTAATTATTTAAAAAGTTATACAAACATGTTAATTTTTCCTATAATTTTCAAAATAAATAGTATGCAATTGGCATCAAACTATTTAGTGGACAATATCTTTGAAGTTCATATGAAAGATTCATAACCAATTTCACATATCCATGTTTCTTGATGAAGATGATGTCAATTGGAAGAGTCTTTTGTTTTTATTATTATTATTTGTACTACTTACAAAAGCATATATAATATATGGAAAAAGAACCACTCACATTGGGCCAGTATTCACTTTGTTAGTTAGAACAATACACATTAATAATACTTTCCCATTAAATATTAAGTATTTAATTTGTATGACACATTGACTTGCTAAGCTTTTAGTCTTTTCATCCATTTTTAGAGTATAAGTGTATAGTTGGCATTTAAATTATTGAGATTATGGCACAAGGGCTCAAGTTCACATGAGGGAAAGAGACAGTTGAAGGATGACATCGATAGATTATAATATCAATTTCTCTTACCAACAATCTCCAAACCATATACACTAGAAGCGTGATGACAACTCATGGATAAAGGTTAATGAACTAGTATATACTACATGCTTCTAATAAAATTGTACGCATCTTTGAATAAGTCATGATTAAATTGAATTATTCTATTAGGCGCTCAAATAATTTTATTATGAGTTAGCAACTAATATTTTATTGGTTCATTAAGTCATTTCATATAGTAGTTATAAGATTAGGAATTATTCTGATCTTTAATTTTCTTAAATAATTATGAAGGATAAGATTTTATTTGACTTCCTAATAATAAGACCAAACATACAAATGTTTTCAGATAAAAGGACAAGAAATGCCTCATAAGTGCATATTAAAAATATGTACACATGCCCATCACACCTACCAAAAACCTAAGAAGCTTGTCTACCATTCTCATTTTCTAATCATATGAAGACTAATAGCAAATATGAAATCATGAAGCTACAAAATTGTGTGCAAATGATTGAAAAGTATGAAAAGAAAAAATAACATTGTGTAATATAGGTGAAAAACCATCACGAGTAACAATAAGAGGGGGTGAGCAGGTAAATTAAGAATTATAATATAAATTAAATTTATTAATCCAAATGACAACCATGAGATATCAAGGATAATCAAGATAATCAATTGAAAAATATTTAAAAATTTGTTGGCCATAAGTTTAGCTATTGTAAGCAACATGCCTTATTTATTTGTTATCCTAACAACCCAAATTAGAAGGCAAATAGAAATGCTTTGCTAACGCATTTAAAATGGTGGTGTATGCATATGCGAATGACTTAAAAAAGTGGAAACTGTGTTAGATCTTTGCCTACCAAAGGCGAGGAATTAACTGTTTCTGCGAAGGAAGATCACAGTGCAAGATATTGCCGATGGATTAGGATATAATTCCTCATACCAGCCAGTAGTTTTGTTGAGAAAGATAATTAATTAGGGCAGAAGAGCAAAATAACCTTTTTCTCCATACCACTAAGCTTGATATACCATGAAAAAGGATGTCACTCCATGATGACCAGATATTCAACTTTGTTAGTTAGGACAAAACATTAACAAAACCACAAATGGATAGAAATACGACAACTTGGTAGCTGATATATGTTGCTGAATATTATAAAGGCAAAAGTCTTGGTAAACAAAAAAAAGTTTAGAAACATGAATTAAGACTATGGGAACTCATTATCCTTAAAGTCTAACAATACAAATGGGATAACATGAATCTGATCAACCTGGTAAGTATGAAGGGTAGTTCGGATCATATTTTTTAATTGCTGTAAATTGAGACGCCTGATCAAATGCAATACTACCAGGGCAATTGTTTGGGTCTTTGCCCAGGGGTGTGTGTGATCCACCACTTTCACATCTTTTAAAGAACTTGTGCTCACGAGGCACCAAGGAACTATCTATACACCTCCTTTACAATAAGTAAACTCCTTCTCAGCTAGAGAATGTAGTAAAAATTGTATACGAGGGTTCACCAGGAATGATGTCTTTCATGTTGGAGCTTGCTTCTAAATGAATAAATGATTATCTATCATTTTAGTAATGATTTTAATTCATAAATGTTTCAAAATAATGTTTTAAAACTAGTTTATAAAAAGTTCCTAATAAATAAATATTGTCATTTCAATACCTTGATATTAAAAATAATTGGAGATGTTAGAATAAATAAGGTGGGAAATAAAAAAAAGTTAGAGAATTACTTTGTTGCGTAGTAAAAGGCAATTTAGATTTATGAAAACTTAAATAAAAACTATATATATAGAAGTTACTAAATTGGCTTGAATTTTAGAAACATTAAATGTTTTCAAATTAATACCTTGATACATAAAAATACTCTGAAACTGATTTATATGCATATTATTTAAAATTTATCTAGGCATATAAGTTAAAGCTATTCTGACAGGTCTCCTCCTGTTCTAAATTTGAAGGCAAACAAAAAATGGAAATTGTGTATGATAAAAGATGCAACTCATTGGTGAATGATATTTAAAACTTCCAATAAAGTAGATTTAGGAAAACATAAATGAAAGTTTGTGAGCTCAAATAAAACATTATTAATACCTTCCTTTAAATATTAATATTTTAAATTTATGAGAAATTCCTATTAACTTTCAACCTTCTCGTCTTCTTGTGACACCCCAAAACCCGAGGGTCCCAAAGACGGCCTGATAAGTAGGAGAACCTCTCAAACTTAAGTACAAGATAATTAATTAGAAAGAGAAAAAATATAATACACCAAAAGCACGATAACAACATATGGAAGAATATTTAACTCATATTCGTAAATGAGTATGAATATTTAACTTTGTTTGTTAAGGACAAAATATCAACTGATACAATGGTAGTAGGAATATCATAAAACAGTAATTTACACATTCATGCTGTAAAAATGAATTGATTTAATAGATCATTTATATTTTTGTAAGAACTAATATCCATACTTTAATAGGTTATTTCTCATTTTTAATTGTTCCTCTTTTGCCTGACATAATTATGGTAATCTAAACCGACAAACATTAAGTTACATGGTTTAGAAACATTTTTGGTTAGGTTTTTAAAAATAACTTTTCCATATACAAACTAATAATTAAATAATAACATTTAAATGAACAATTAATCCTAATTTAACATAAAACTTAAATGAATAATTAACTCCCAATATTTAACGTTAATAAAATGTTTTCCTAATATAAAGCATGCATTGTGACATTGCAGTCATTCTTGAACTAAATGACTTGCATTGTGATTATTATCTTATGATTTCAAGATGATGCTACTATTATTGCAATTTTAATTTCTTTACATAATTATGAAGGATAAGATTTTATTTGAGTTTGTTCATAATGAGACTGAAGTCTTACATACTTTTAAGATAAAAGGACAATAAATTCTCCATCAATACATATTAAAAAGGTGTACACTTGCCCATCCTACTGACCAAAAAACTAATATATGTCCATCCTACCTACCAAAAGTTAAGAAAATTGTCTACCATTCTCTTTTCTATTCATATGACACTAATTAGCATATATGAAATTATAGGCCGATTCTCAATGCGTATGGATGTCATCAAGTTAACTGGAAAATTCAAGAGCTCAGAAAGTTTGCAGTGATGAGCAAAACAAGAGGCATGATTGCCACCTGACATCAATGCTTGGTGGAACTTTGTGGATATGGATTTAAAGAAATCCCATCAGTTGTTAATGCCTTTTAAACAATATCGTCTGAACGATTATATTGGATTATTGTGAATCATTCCTCTATTTGCATGACAGATTGTATTTTCTTGGATCGAAAGAGCCAATGTGAGAGCCCTACTAGACACACTCATTTAGTTATTAAACCCAACCTTCACCTAGAACTTGTGCTTAATAACAAATCTAATAAGAGGACAACCTTAGTAGAACGTGATACAGGGGTGATAGTATATTTTACTCATATTATCTTCATATTTTGGTATTTCATTGTTTTTTTATGATATTGATATTGTTTAACACCATTTGGTTCCATATTTTCCATTGGGACCAAATCCTAGGCATTGAGGTAATATAAAGCATAATTGAGCTGAAATAGGAAAGGTAGAATAACAAAGAAACCAAGCGAAGTATCACGTCCGACGTGATAGAACCATGTCCCCCGAATAAGCTGTGGCGCCGTCACGACGCGACCGAAATTCTGGAAGTTCCGTCTGCGTCTTGGCGGTGAAGTCGGCGATCATGGCGTGAGAGTACCAACGTTGTGACGTGAGAGTCTCAACTTTGCGATTTGAGAGTCGACATTGGCGGGAGAGTCTGAGGTCGAGATGTGGGAGTCAGATGTTGCGACGTAGGTCACGATCATGTGGCGTCAGAGTCTGGCGTCGTGATATCCTTGGAGCCATCTACAATATCCAACCCATTTTTATAATTTTTTCAGAAGTCTACCTAGAGAGATATAAAAGGAAGAAACCTATTTAGAGGGTTTGTTCTAGAAGAAGAAACGGAAGACTTAGTGTTTGAGTTTAAAGATAAGGTAGAAAGACATTCAACGGCTGAAGATCTACATTTATATCAGAGTTTCCGCTTTCCTTTATATGTTCTCATTCATTTGGTTATCTTTCTATCTTCTCATAATGTTCTAGTTTCATATTCTAGTTTCACAATGTGAGACTCCCGACATCGCAATGTGATAGTCCCAACGTCGCGATATGAGAGTCCTAGGTTGATTTCTATTTCAATTGTCATTTGGTTTTGTTATTGCTAAATGTTTCATATCGTTCTTAATTCTAACTGATAATTGATCACTATCAATTTGAATTGTGACCTGTTGTGAGATTTGAGAAGTGAATAACAGGTTAGACCTTGGTTGGAATGTCACAATTCGCCATTGACTAGAGATACACATGGGTTTTGAGGGGAAATTTTAGCAATCTTGAGTGTATTGCATTCTTAGGATTTTAGGGTTGAGTAGAAATGCAAAATACCTAAATCCTAGGGGTAGGTTGTGAGTTATGAAAAGAGATTCACAATTAATTTCGTGAGGATTGCAATTAGTTAACAATTCAAATGTCAATTGAAATAGAATCGAACCAATTGCTTAGGGATTGGTAAATTGAAATCAAAACTCTAGATCCAGCACTCATCCATATTTTTCTTCTAAGTGAATTAGATAGGTTTATTGTTAATTTCGGTTCGGTGGTTAAATTTAGAATTCAATTTCAGTTTCATAATTTGTAATTAGATAAAGAAGAGATATCCCAATTTCGATTGTTAGCATCACAACTCCTTGTGGAATTTATACTCTACTTTATTTATATTACTTTTTGGTGATGCGTTCACTAGCACCATTTGAGCTTATCATATTTTGCATTGTTGAATTCAAGAATTCAAAAAAATTTCAAAAATCCAACTTTTTATCTCCTTACATGTTTTAGTTATTCCTTTTGTGTTGTTTGGTTGTTATTTGCATGTGCTTTTGTTTGTTTTGTGTCTCATATGAGTTGGGTTGGTTCCTAGTTATGGTTTTGAGAATGCTTTGGTATTTTGCTTAATTTTCTTAGAAAAAAATTGGGATATTGTTAGGTGTGCTTTAGGTTAACTTTTATTGGTGCAAAAGTAGCATATTTCATGATTTTGATGCTAACTAAGCACCCTTCCTACTCATTTTCATGTTTAACGCATATATTTGTGTATTTTGTAAAAATGAAGAAAATGAGACGAAAAGCAAGCAATTTGGGCAAGAATTGAGGAAGATATGCAAAGAAGAAGTTGTGGTCGTGACCATAGAGCAAATTGAAGAGGACCTTGTGCAGCAAAATCTCGGTGTGGTCACCACCACAATAGCCTCTTCAGCAAGCTATCTTTAGAAACTTTAGTCATGGTCATGACCCACGGCGCAATCCTGCTCCAATTTTAGTATTCAACTTTTGTGTGGTCGCGACCTGGCCGCTATCGTTGTGACCACGTGACCATTTGGCTACTTTATTTCCATTTATGGGCTATTTTCCCGACTTTCAAGGTGTTTTAAGGTTAATTTCAAGACAATTCTAGGGTTCGAACTTTGAGAGAGGCTCTTTCTAGGGTTTTCCCTCTTCAAGATTTGTTCCATTTTAAGATTAGTTTTTGTAGTTTCTTGAATTTAGGTTTATTTGTGAAGAACAGCATGTCGATTATTGCTCGGAAGCATGACCTTGTGGAGTGTGGATTTTAGCTTGATATGGTTATAATTTTCTTTAAATTGTGAATCAATTAATCAGAATTCGAATTAACTTAGTTAAAGAGGCTTAGGGAATTATAAAGGTCTAGTATTAAGCATATTTCTTGGAGGACACGAATGTATTGGTGAGGATTGCAGGGCGTGGCGTGACCAATCCGAGGGCTTAGTCTTGGTAGCTACATTGCAAGACTTATGCTTGTGACCAACGAGACCTCTCGAGCCAATTTCCTTTGAAATGTGTTGCCTGTATCCAACCTAGAAGGGCGTAACTATGAATAGGTGGATGGTACGAAAAAAACATACAAGGGAATATAGAAAGTGAACTCATATCTGTAGCCTCGGGTTGATTCAAACTATGACTCATTAACCCAAGCCTCATTTGGATGAATCGCTAAACATCATTGACAATAGCAGCCTAGTTCCTCCTTAAGTAGTTTTCTCTATTTTTGGTCGATTGCTCCAATTTTCACAAAGCATTATGTTTTGTTTAGTTTGTTTTTATAAGTACAAATTTCACCTAAATAATTGAGGCGCTCAAATAGTGAACAACTTTAGTAGCTGGGGTACTTAATCTTCACTAAAACCACACCTTCCCTACGAAATCGATATCCGAACATTTTAGTCTACTGTATTACTTGTATGACTCATGCTCTTACGGTTTGCATCAAGTTTTTTGTGTCGTTGCCGAGGAAGGTACGTTTTGGTGTTTGGATTGATATTTTGGCAAGAAGGAAGTTTGTAATTTGAGCAAAAATTTTATTTTCCTATTTTCATTTGTATTTAGTATACTTCTTTTTTTTTCTTTTGTATTTTCTTTTAAATGCTGTATAAATGAACAATGAAACGATATATGAATGCCTACCTGCGAGAAAAATATTAGCACCTCTCAAACCTCATTGACCAACAAACTCCAAAAGGGCACCTCATTATCTCAACTACTATAGGTCATTACTTTCCAACCCCACAACATTATCTTTGAGCTACTTATCATTTGGGTTGGAGTACATATGAGGATTTCTATTTTGGAAGTCAAATTTTACAAGTCAAGGAGGATCAAGTTACAATTATCATGAATAAATCCAACAACCATATAACGAAGAAGTTTTATGTCTTATTGAATGGAGATGAAAGGTCAAATATATGGGATACCTAAAATGAACAGAGTCATAGTGAGACTCTAATTAACAAATCAGTGACAACCTGTAATCATGCATTAAAATGCAGTTAAAATTATCATGACATGAGTGGATGAATGAAACTTTGTGCCTTTGAGTTTAGGAGAAATCAAGACCCAACATTGGTTGAGGAAAAGAATAGACTGTAAGGAAGAGCTATTAATGTAAAGAGAGGCAAGTTGAAGAGTAACATCCATGGAAAACAGTGAAAATGTGCGTTTAGGATTTGCAATGTTCCGATTTCCCCGTGACTGCTGTGACTTTGAGCCTTGGAAGAGGACCAACGGTGTCATCTATAGGAACACCTTCCATTACCACAAGTGAAACATGGATTGATAGAACATACGAGAATGACCTTTGCTTCTTTGGTAAAGAAAAAGCTGAAGTTGACCTCCGTCAAACATGAACATGGAATGAAGAAAGAACTGTGCATGCGGATAGAGTGCTCACTTCTACCATATGACTTGCACCTGCAATCCTTAAGAGGACACTCTTGAGGATATAGAGTGGAACCAACTCTTTCCCCACAAAGAGTTGGATTTTTGAGCTTCCCATCGCCTGTCTGGACGTGGAGGTTCATCCTCATGGCGGATGAAGATGGAGTATTGGCAAAGATGAATGAAGGGCCAAAGAAAAGCTCTCGGACTTCCCCAATGAGTCTAGTTCGACTTTAAAAACATAGTAGCTTCTTAGGAGGCAACCAAGCAAAAATAAAGATTTTATCCATTTAGTACTTTAGTTGTTGTTGTATTATTGTTTTTAGTCATTTTAGTATGTTTTATGTTGACTTTATTTAAGTGTTTATTTGGTTGTTTCTTTTGAGGGCATGGAAGCTGATCGTGTGGAGGAATTTCATCAAGACCCACCTAACCGTTACCCAATGATCATAATTGATCATCTAGGTCTTAACTTCATATTTCATACATCGAAGACCAGTGCATATTTTAGATTGGGGGTATTGGGGTGGTGTCCTTCATTTTAAATTTTCAGGCTTCATTATCTATTTTAGTGTTTTTCTTAGTTCTTTACGTTTGGTGCTTTTATATATTTATAGTTTTGGTTAATTTTTTGTTTTAGTTGTTTTATTTTTGGTTGAGCTTGTTTTGAGATTGATCGTTATGCCTATGATGAATAATTGATTAAACCATCTTTCACATAAAGAAAATGAGATATATTTGAAAGAAAAGCATAATGGTTTGACCACATAGTTGTAGACCTAACCACATGTTCTTAGTATCTTGAGCACATGTCATGTACCCTTTTGGTTAATTTTGCTTGGTTTGGGGAAGAATTAGGTGAATACCAATATATTTGATCTCTTAAGACTCTAGAACTTGTTCAGTGTTCGAGGCGTATTGGAAGCAACATGATTAGGAAATGATATAAGCCATCCTTCGATTAGTTTAGCCTTTCTAACTAACCCTTATGTGCTTTAATCCATAGTTACCCAATTTGAGCAATATTATCCATTTCTTGCTAGAGAGCCAAGAATGAGCCCTTAATCCTTTTTGTTGAATACCCTTCAGTCAAAAGAACCCTTGTTTACCCTCAACATGTTGCTTTCAATGCAATATCTTATGAATACATGTAGTGTGATTTGGGAGTTTGGTTGAAGTGTGTGTGCATTGAATGGAAATAAAGAGAGGTTTAGGGTAGAAAAAAAAAAGAAAAAGAAAGAATCAAACAGATTCAGTTGTTTGACCATATAGCTAACCTCCTACGAACAAACAAGTTCTTAGGGGTGTTGTCCACCTAGTAACCTAAGGCCAACCGGTCTGGGAGTTACTAACTTTGAGAAGTTTGTTAAGGGGTAAGGTAAAGAAAGAAGCCACATGAGAAGGTCAAAAGCCACACTTTTCTAATATGCCAGAGGCTATAAAGAAAAGAATAAAGGTTTGGTTCTTGCAAAAATGGTGAAAATAATGAGAAGCAGTTTGGGGGGGAGACTCTATGTGATAGATGCAAAGCTAAGTTTGGGCCAAAGCTTGAGGAAGGGTGCACAGAAAAAGTGTGTGTGTCTGCTAAGGATGGACATACAAGTGGAGAAAAGGAAATGTGTATGCTTTGGGTAAGCGAAACCTAAATGACCTATTTAACCACCGCTTAACTAAGCCATTACATTCTGAGTTTTTAAGGAGCCTAGTTGATCCCCAAGAATGCGTGGATTGCCTCATCGGTGGGAGAGTGATATGCTAAACAAGCCTATGGAGTCTTACCTCACCATGTGAGTTAGGATCTCATTCCACTCATACTCATCCAATTACATCCCAAATTGCATTTTGAGCAGGGAAACTACCTGAACACACACACACACACTAAAACGTGGTTTAGTAAGGTCAACTTATGGTCGATCCATTATTTTTGAAAGGCTATCTCAAAGTTTTTCTTTGGTGAGTATGAAGGTAAAATCCACGAGGCCGATTATCATTCGGTATCTCAATACATACTTAACTGCTGTCAATTAGTTATGAATAGGAAAATATGATATTGCTTTGTAAGGACAAGCGAATACTAAGTTTTAAGGGAATTTGTTGGATTGTGCTTAGATTGGCACGTGGTGCAAAACATAGCATATTTCATGATTTTTTGATGCTAACTAACCCTTCCTACTCATCTTCATGAACCCACACTGTTGTGTATTTTGTAGAAACGAAGAGAATGAGATGAAAAGCAAGCAACTTGGGCAAGATTTTAGGAAGATATGCAAAGAAGAATTCGTGGTTGCGACCATAAAGCAAATTCAAGAGGATCCTTTCCAACAAAATCTCAGTGTGGTCGCGACCACAACAGCCTCCTTAGCAAACCGTCTTCAACAACTTTGGTGTGATCGCTACTATAACACCATCCTGCAACGACTGAAGAGTAGCAAGTTCGGTGTGGTCGCGGCCACAGCATAATCCTGCAGCAATTTTGTATTCAAATTTTTGTGTGGTCTCGACAACAATCCCTTTACGGTCACGACCATGCTACGATTTGGCTTAGTTTATTTCCATTTTTGGGCTTATTTCAGCCCAATTTTCAAGGTGTATTTAAGGGTAATTTCAAGACAATTCTAGGGTTCGAACATTGAAAGAGGGAGGCTCTCTCCTAGGGTTCTCCCTATTCAAGCTTTGTTCTATTTTTAGATTAGGTTTTCTGTAGATTTCTTAGATTTAGTTTTTATTTGTGAACAACGGCTTGTAATTGACTTTTAAGGAAGCACAACCTTGTGCGGTGGATTCGACTTGGATATAAAGGTGAAATCATTTGTAGTTTTAAACCCCGTTTGTATTTATATCTCTTCTTTTCCAATTTACGTATTTTTGTGTTTGTTATTAACATGAATTTGTGAGTTTTGATGGTTGAAATGTTAGGCTAAACATTTCCTTAGGGTTGATTTTATCATATTTGATGTTAGATTCATTTCAAAATCTTTAGTTTGGTTAGTTGTTTTTATGTGAT
This sequence comes from Tetrastigma voinierianum, assembly GCA_016808115.1. Classification (NCBI taxonomy): domain Eukaryota; kingdom Viridiplantae; phylum Streptophyta; class Magnoliopsida; order Vitales; family Vitaceae; genus Tetrastigma; species Tetrastigma voinierianum. Next base: position 121,330 of record JAEQBH010006082.1, read on the forward strand.
TTTTCTTATTTGGTGTTAATACTTGGATTATTATGGTTTTGGTTAATTGATACATGTTGAGTATCCAATCTTCGATCCTTTTACTAGGGTATCCTCGGTGACACTAGGATTACGCCCTAAAATATGGTTACGATTCTCTTAAGGTATGAATCAATTAATCGGGATTAGAATTAACCTAGTTAAAGAGGCTTAGGGAATTAGAGGTTCTGGTACTAAAGGATTTTAGTAGGAGGTATTTGAATGTAAGTGAGGATTGCAAGAGCATTAATTGTGACCAATCCGAGGAGCTTAGTGAAACAACTATATTACAAGGACGTAACTATGACCAATAGAGCTCTCGAGGTAAAGTTGCCTTTGAAACATATCATACATCAACCTAAGGGGACATAGCGAGTGAATAGGTGAATAGTCTTGAGAAAATGATGGAGAACACAAAGTAGGATCCTTATACGTAGCCTTGACGATTCAAACCGCCATCGTTCAACGGGCTTCATTTAGATGAATTGCTGAACATCATTGACAATAACCAACCCTAGTTCCTCCTTAAGTGGTTTTCTCCTTTTTTTAGTCAATTGCTCTGGCTTTCACAAAGCATTTTTTAGTTTAGTTTTTATTAATTTTACAATTTCACCTAAAATCATTGAGTTGCTCAAATAGTGAACAACTTTAGTAGCTGAGGTACTTAATATTCACTAAAACCACACCTTCCTTGTGGGATCGATATCCATACTTTTTTTCCCACCGTATTACTTGTACGATCCATGATTTTGCGGATATCACAACAAATACCTTTGCATTGGTTTGATCTAGGACATTAGAGTATCTTTTAGTTGTGGGAAACATGGCACAGATATCCCCTTGTTTTTCAGAAATTATTTATTAATAGAAGGACTCCCTACGCACACTGAGGTCTCATTTATACACTTTGATTCGACCTCTTTTCTCAAATTAAACTTGCTTTCTTAACTTCTATAGTAGGAATACACATAAAAGGGGCAGTGCCCCACCTTTGCAAAAAAAAAAAAAAAAGAGAAAAAGAAAACAAAATATTTGAAGAAAATAAAAAAGAGAAGAAGAGATATGTGAGTTCACCCAATCAGAATCACAGGCACGGTTTGAGGGGCCTTCCAAAGACTAGTGTTGTGAGCCAGCGGCGAGTCATTGACTTCCTTTGCTCGTTACATGGGATAGAAAGATGCTCCGATCTCCGCAGTAGGTGTTTGGGTTTTCTAGTTGATTGTTCAGGATGAAGTTTGAGGGGAACTTAATGCAAGGTGCCCTTAACCAACTGGTGGAGTGTCAACAATGGATTTACGCTACATGGACACTTTTCTCATATGCCTTATCATTGCATCTTACTACCTAGTTTTACTTGTGGAATAAAAGGGTGTGTTCTCAACCTGTTTTAGTTAATGTCTTCCAAAAAATATGAGTTGACTTTGTTAAAGAGTGCTTTGGAACCTTAGTACATTTTGAGACTAAAACATCGTTTTACATCGAGTTCCTTTGAGACAATCAATTCGGGGGCTTAGGGGCAAAACTTGCCTTGATCACCATACCTTTAGATGCCTTGTCCTTTAGAGATTATAATGTTTGGGATCTATTTTTGGGTGCCATGTTTTTCTTAGAACTTTTCATGTTATCTGTAGTTGTCACTAACACCATGGTGATACTCATATCTATCCTAGTGTTTTTTTTAAGTGTGCTTTGCTTTGCTTGAGAAGAAACAAAGAGTTAAGTTTGGGGGTGCGATAAGTATATTTTATACTCTTCTTATCTACATGTTTTGTGTGTTATTTTATAGTTTTTATAAATAGAGTGAAATTACATTGCTCTGAGAATTTTCATCTTTATGATTAGGTCCAACCATTTGAATGCATATGAGCAAAATCGAGTGAGAAGCAGTGAAATATAAAAATCAGCAAACTCATCACATGAAGCAGAAACTATTGTATTTTTTTTTTTTTTCAGCTATAGAATGATCACAAATGTCTTCTCTTCTATTATGGATGAGTTAGAGACTTTATAAAATGATCACTTAATTTTGACATCAAATGATCAAGTTATGGCTTTTAGAATAAGGAAGAAGGGCTCAAAAGTTTACTAGTTTGCACATATTCCATAGAGTCCAAGATTGCTCAATTCGGAGTTCAGATGAGAAAGATATGGACTTGGGAAGTGAAGAAGAAAACAGAGAGTAGTAGTGACGTGTTGATGTAGGTTCTTGATGTTGCAAAGTGATAGAATGTGTCTCCAGCAACAACAGTAGCATCACGATGTCGAGTCAGGCCTCGGTGCATTTCAACCCATTTTTGAACCAAAAATTACTGTTTTAAAAGCCAAAAACCCTAAAAAAAATTGGAGAGACGGAACTTGGGGTTTCCTTTGGGTGGAAACACCATAGGAACCATGTCTTTCGAAGAGGAGAAGCAGAAGAGACGGAGGAGGAAGAGATAGAGGGCTTTCACTTTCAAATATGTTTATTCTCTTTCTCTCTATGTTTTTCTTTCTTTTTATGGTTTTAATTCCCTTTCTACAGACGCTTTAGTTTACTTTCTTAGAGTTAAGATGTAGCTAATGATCAGTTGAATGTATGAATTTCACTAATTTCTATTTATTGATGCTATATTTTCATATATGTGTTGAGTATTCCATTATTCTCTTAATGCTTGTGGGTATTTAGCCAATATTTACAGGATTTGTAGTTCGATTTGAGATTGAGAAGTGATGATTGAATTAGACCATGGATGAATTATCATTTAATTATCCTGTGAGATATTCATAGGGTAGGTGTGGTATTGAGGTTTCTTGGGTTGATACACTCTTTGATTACAATGTTGATAGAGAGATGTAAAAGATAACCTATTTATAAGGGTAGTGGCTAGGGATGCTTTCAAGAGAATACTCCATTTCATATTATATTGATGGAGCATTTCTTATCATCCTATCATAAAAGTCTTAAGCCTTTACGTCTTATTAGAAGTGGAAATCAAATGAAATATATCTTGATAATGCATCATCCAAGAAACTAGTAGGTGATCAGAATAGTTTATTTTGAGGGTCCCAAACACAATATTGTGAGACCCCGGATAAAGTAAACCGATAGAACCAGGTTGCAAACCTGGAAATTCTCTAGATCTTGGACGATGACACGGATCACGCCGTTGAGATAGTCTCAAAAAATCTAGATACACATTCAAATTTCGTCAGAATTGCACGTATTTCTAGGTAGAACAGGACAATCACAGGGTGACGCGTGGCATGAGAGTGCATGCCACGTGGCACCAGGCTTAGGGAACACTTGGCACCTAAGTGGCCAAGTGTCATACTCCTAGAATGCATGCAAATTACTGAGAAGTGGTTAGTGCATGGCTTTGCATGGGTGACACTTGCCATGGCTTGTACCATGTGTCATGTATCATGAGAATTGGTCTATTATAGGATAGAAATCATAACCAAAGGAGTTCTTCCCCTGGTGAGATTAGTTCTAGAGAGGAAGAGAGGAAAACTAAAAAAGAGGGAAAAAGGAAGAAAAAAAAAAAATAAGAAAGAGGAACCGGTCACGAGAATTAAGTTCATGCCTGATATGGAGCTTCTCACGGAAAGCTAGTTTGCTCTTCAACAAGTAGGGGTCTTCTCCCACCTTAATTACTCAATGTTTTCCCATAAAGGGTGAGTCATGCCTAATAGAGATACTCTTACAAAGGCTATTACCCAATGTTCACTTGGACACATTCACAGATATAGCAACATTCCAATAGAATGATGCAATTCTAATGAATACTACGCCAATGCCATGAAATGAGATAGATTCGCTTCCGATGCATGAAAAGGTCAGGAATCATCATAGACTCCCATCACACAATGCATAGTCAATGTGTGATAACATCCATCGTCGATGAATTTCATCAAATGATCACTTTTAAACAAAATAAAGGTTTTAGAAATTGATTAGTACCCAAAAAGTGCTATTTTGAGCCCTATATCAGATAGGTTTTGAGTGCTTTTTGCGCACTAATCATATCAATAATGCCAATTAAAGTGTTCAGGTCTTCTTAGTATCACTTATGCCTTTTAGAGGTAATTTTTGTTGTTTTGCAGGTTTTTGCAGTACCTTGAGAGTTCAATATCGAGATATCAAATCTTTGAACCATGAAGATTGAACCCATTTATCGTACTCAAACATACAAAATTCAATGAAGGAATGAAGGCAAAGTGAAGAGAAACGATGCAGTGGTGGTTGGAATCACGGTCACGGTGAAACGACGACCAGAGATTTCGCTATGATTCGCGAAAATTTATTGGGATTCTTAATTTCACAATCATAGCGATAATTTCGCAATCCTAAGCGAAATTGAAATTAAGCTAGGCTAAGCGAAATTTAAGCTAACTAAGCGAATTATTTGTGCATAAGCGAGGGTACGCTGATTTATTATCTGTCCAATTTGCTAGGCTAACGAAAGGCCCAAGCTAGGCTAGCAGAACCTCATAGCGAAATTTTCGCTACCTAGCGAAATTGATGCGCCTAGCGAAATCTTACGCCTGTCATGCTTTTGTAATTAATGCCAAGCGACTTCATTTTGGTGTATTACCTCCTTGTCCCTTGTGCTTGAAAATGCTAGGCTTTCTTGTATTTTCATACATTGGGTGGCCCTACTCTCGCCCAATTGTAACCCTAAGCAATCTTTTGGCACATTTCATTTATGTAAATATCTCCCGCAGCTTTCATTTGAGTTTGTTTTCTCTCTTCTCTCCTCTTTCTCTCATTTTCTAGGCTACCCAGACAACCCTCTTGAGGATGAATGACTCGAGATGCTTGGCTAAGCCTCTTAGCTTTGAAGAGGAAGGTAGCTAGCTTGGTTGTGGGGCAGTTGCAGGTTGTCCTCATGTGTTAAATGCTACAAGTATTGTATTTATGGTTCCCATCTTCTCAAACTAGGGTTGAATATCATTTAATGTCATTACCTTGGCGATACTTACCATGCTTTAGGATCTGATGCATACTTATTGCTAAGATGCCTTGTTGTTCTTTAGATGGCCTTTACGAGCCACTGAAATGATGTTGAATGTTAGGGTTTCAAACTGAAAGGGGCTGTAGATGCATGTTGCTTGTGTTGACTCAAATAGGAATGATTCTAGGGTTAGGTTTGCTAGTTAAACAAAGATCCGGTTATGGCTTCGACTATAGGTTGATTGTCATGATGCGAGGACTTGAGACACTTGTTAACCCCATGTTGTCAAGCTAGTGACCTAAACCTTCAAAGTTACCTTTTCACACTTCACTTTCGGTTTGCAGGAATTAATCGACACACAAACAGCTGCTTGTTTTGGAAACAAACAAAATCCAAAAATCAAACTAAAAAGCCTCACAGAGCAGCATGATGCAAGTCATTCATAGGATGAAAACCCATCCGTGTTCGACTACTGAACCGCTATCTGCGGAGCTGGCTTGACTCACGGCGGTAGGAGGAACAGGATATAAATTTTGTTGATTAGGATCACCTCTTTGTGTACGAATCAATTGGCGCGTTAGGGGATGGTGCCGAACCGTTTGATAAGTTGAAGTGTACTTGTGATCGACATCCGCAGAGTGAAGGTGACCTTTTAACCCTTTTTGAATCTCGGTGGCGTAGCGCAGAGTGTTCATCAATTTCGCGATGGCGCATATTTTTGTTTTGTTCACGGTCGGTTTATTTTGGCTAACAACCCTTTTTGCAAGTTTGTTTGTGCTATTTCTTGTGTCTCGGTTGTGTAACGGTGTTTATGCACCAGGAAGAGATGTCAGTTAGGCTACGAGAATCGGTACAGTTGAGCGAGGCGGTGAAGCCAGGTGTGCGATGGGCGAATGGATCCCTACGAGGAGCAGGTCGGCCCGGGTACCAGGTGAATCCAACGGCTTATAGGTCGATGGGGGGACCATATCCCTCTAGAGTTGTGCCCCTTCCTGCGTCTCTGTGTCTTGAAGATGTAGCAGTGAGGCCTTTGTTAGTACCCCTACTCCCAGCGCTATCATGGTATGGAGAATGAAAATCCATACACACACATAAGGGATTTTGAGGAGGTTTGCACAACCTTTAGGAAGGTATGATTGACATGGATTTGCTAAAGCTGAAAGCATTTCCATTGACCCTAAAGGACAAGGCCAAGATTTGGCTTAACTCAACGAAGACTAGAACCATAAGAAATTGGGCTGAGCTGCAAGCGGGTTGCAAAAAATTATTCGAGTGCACATAAGGATAGCAAATTTGAAGAGACAAATTTACACCTTTGCGGCTCAAGATGGTGAGAGGTTACCAGTCTTTGGGATAGATTCATGGAGACCATTAGTGCTTGTCAGCATCATGGGTTTGATACATGGATCTTTGGTAAACAACTATGGTGGTATGTCTCCTGCCAGGCTTGATTAATGGAAACCATGTGTGGGGGAGATTTTATGAGTAAGCATCTGATGAAGCTATGGATTTTACGAACTATGTGGTTGAAACTTCTAAGGGTTGGGATAGACGAGCGAGAGAAATGGAAAGAAAAATGCCTTTGGCAACCCAGGAGTGGGATGTATGCTGTCGGAGGATATAGAAATGAAAGCTAGAATTTCAACCTTAGCTAGGAAGGTGGAGGAGCTTGTGAAAAAGGCTCCATGAAGTGCATCGTGTGAAAACACGCCGAGACCAACCCATTCACAGGTTCAATCCACAGGGTAATCGGGAGAACATGATCTGATGCTCCATCAATGAAGGATTTGATGTCGGAGCAAGCAAATTTGTGAGTCAATACAAGCCACCCTGACCTAATACCCAACCTTAGTAATACCTACAATTCCAATTGGAGGAATCTTAACCTATCACGGAAACCCAATCCCCCGCCTATATTTGCCCCGGGTGCCCGAACCACGGTTGGTTACCTTTCAACCTAACTGACCACCATCCTCTTCTCCTGTAGAACAAGCCATCCTAAATTTGAGTAAGGTGGTGGGTAACTTTGTGGAAGAACAAAAGGGGATCAATGTGCAACTGACACAAAGGATTGACACTGTAGAGAGCACACTATACAAGAGAATAGATGGGCTTGAGAGCAATCTAAACAAAAGAATTGACAACCTACGAACTTCGATCACAAAGATGTGATACAGGAGTACGGGAGAAGGTTCCTTCCCAGAACCTTGCCAAATCGAGGAGTCCATGAGAAAGGTTTATCTGGCAATTCGGGGAATGGATGAGGTGAAAGCTATAATTACACTAAAGGTGGAAAGAGGTTGATCAGCTTGATGCCAAAACCTGTTAAAGGAAACCAGGAATGATAGAAATGGGCTAGAACACATTTTCTACCGAAAGAGGACTCAATGAAACCTTTGCATCTTGCCTACATTTCCCTGGCTTGCCAGACGAAGAGGCATCTCGTGGCGGGCATCTAAGTCTAAAGGCGGGTAAAGTCAACATACCTCTTGGACATAATCAAACAAGTCCACCTATATACAGAAATTTTTGAAAGATCTTTGCACGATCAAGAGGATTAGGTATTGAGAAAAGGCATTTCTTGAACAAGTCGGTGCCATAATCCAAAGCAGAATCGAGTCAAATCTGAGGATCCGGGGATCTCCCACAATTTCGGTAAATATTGGTGGGACTTGTATAGTCAAATCTCTACTTGACACAGGAGCCCGGTGTGAGACCTGCGCCATACTTGGTGTATAAGCGATTAGGATTGGGTGAACTTAAATTCTGACATAACACTATCTGTTGTGATAGATCAGGTGAGAAGATCCACTAGGGGATAGTCGAGGATGTCTTGGTGAAAATAGACAAATTCTACTACCCAGTAGATTTTGTAGTTCTCGACAACGAGCCAATTGCAAATGAACCCAATCAGATATGATAGTCTAAAGTACAAGAATGATAGACACATATGAATATAAGCTTATATGATGTAAACATATGATTGTCATACATAAACGAATAGATGGAACATGATAGAAATATAGAAAGTATATGAATAGATGAAGACATGTGGGAATATTAAATGATATGAATATATGATAGATATCACAGAAATGAATAAGATGGTACATGCTAGGAACACATGGTTGAAAGGCATAAATGATAAGAACCTATTAGAAATAAGCAGGTAAAGCATAGGAATGAGTACATGTACATGAATGATAGGTACATATATGAATATATGAATGAGTAAAAGCATACATGATAGAAATATATAAAGTATAGGAATAGCTAAATCAGGATATGAAACGCATAAAGGATATGATGCATAAATGATATAAAGGAATAAGAATAGATAAAGATATATATATGACTATATGAATACAAGAGTGCATAGATGCATTCATGATATAAATAGGGATTACATATGATCATTAGACAAAACTAAATGATAGCAAAAGATATGAATATATGTATTATAGAAATATGAGAGCGAAGTAATATGAAACTATAGAAATGAGCGAATCTGATTAAAGTAATGATGGTATATATTGCATAAGTGATCGTGATAACGTAGTTATTCGTAGCATGAAATATGTTCGAGGAAAATATGATATGAAAAATATCTGGATTGTCTGCTTAGAACTTGGTAGAGATCAGATAGGCATGCTATAGGAAGATCTGATTGTTGCAGCATATTCATAGACGGATATCGAGGCCGTTTGAATCGATGACACTAGATCCGTTTGGATCGGGTGGCCCATAAAGTCACCATAATAGGCCGAGAGATCGCGTCTCGTACGATTGATAGTACCCTTCAATTAAAAATAGCATATGGCATAGGTCAGCATGCCGTGCAGTGATGGTGATATCGAATTATTAGCAGATAGAGATCCTTGTCATTACAATGATAGTACCTTGATTTATAGTTATTTCAAGTATCACTTCTAAGGTATTCGCAGACATGAAACCTAAAAGGAAATGATATGTATAGAATAGATGACATGATATAAGAAGTATAGCACCGCTATGCGATGAAAGTATAGACAGTTACAAGAACAAGAGGTAATGTACAAGATGACAGTACATGAAAAGTATATGAACAGTACAGTGTATAAAAGAGAAAAGCATATGAAAAGCACAGTATATGAAAATCATATGAAAAGTATAGTATATGAAAAGCATAGTATATGAATATCATATGAAAATATATGACAACATATGCAAGTACATAAAAGAGAAAGCCATATGAAAGTATACTTGGAAGCAGTATAGGAAAGGAACGATTACATGAATATAGGTATATGAAGCTTGATGCATGAATAGTATATAGAAAATACAAAGTATAGAACACGAAAAGGATATGAACAGTAAAATCACAGAAAGTAGATAAAGAAAGGTTATATGAAAGTATAGTATATGGAAAACGGAGAAAATATAGTACATGAAAAGTATCGGATGAAAGCATACAAAGTACCATATATGAAGAAAGTATAAAGATTGTAGATAAAAGTATAGGACAGTATAAGATAGGTTATATGGTATCACGAGAGATGTGAAATTATATGATACATGCACGGAATACGAACATGAAAGGAAATGAACATGATAGAGTATAGGATATAAAGTATAGAAGCAGGAATAATTAAAAGTATAGATAAAAGATATACTTAAGGGGCCACATAGAATAATAATAATAGAAAGAGATGGATACACAATAGGTAAAGTATATCTTGATAGATAAGTAATTAAAGTTATATAAATAAGTATGATATATGAAATGCATATGAACAAGCTTGTGGCCGGTCGCCATTGGTGGTTGTCCGTGCTTATGTTCCCACTAAGCGTGAAGCAGCACGGATTGTCAGGTATGGTACGAAGCGAGAGAAGACAAGGATAGAGGATAGGACATTCCCATCAGCAAGCGGGCCGACTCGGAGATAGGTGCTCTCCGGCCTTCCTTCCCGCAAATCTCGATGTTTTGTAATAGAAAATGTACATGTATAGGTAAATGGAACTTTGTATATGTGTATAGATTGTGATGGACACCACTCCGGTGGTAGTTCTTTTGTATATGTAAAATGATTTTTGTTATTACAGAAATTATTTGTATACTCAGTCTGAAATCTGACTACGAGAAAGAGCAATTCGATGAGAGTCCCGGTACGTATAGGATATAAGGCTGATATAGTATAGTATGAAGCCAGCATCACGCCCCGACCGGTTCGGATCCGCCAGCGAATTCGGACCAGGGATCGGGGGCGTGATACATATGCTATCACATTTTCATGTTGCATTAACACACACCACAAGCCACACTGGATGCATCCACTGATACACTATATATCCATCTGCCACCGGTGAGTGTATGAAGCGGGTAGGGTCAATGCCTTTAGTTCATCAAGCTTTGCTTGACATGCCTCTAATCAGCCCACAAACTTTTCCTCTTTCATTGTCCAATTTAATTAAAGGAGCGCTAACCCGAAAACTCAACCAAACTTTCGATAGTACCACAGCAAACCCGAGAACTTGTATCTACGTACGTTCCGTAGGTGGTTTCCAATTCACAATTGCCTCAATCTTTTAAGGATCAACTGAAACCCCTCTGCTGAAATCACATGTCCACAAGCTGACATTGTCTAACCGAACTAGCATTTGCTAATTTGGCCTTCTAAGCGAGTTTTCCCTCGGAATGCCAAACAACCACTGAGATCTCCTCGTAAGTCTTCCTTATTACTGAATAGATCAAGTGTCATCAATGAATACTATAACAAACTGATCTAAATAAGAAATTTGAAATATCACATTCATAAGATCAATAAAACAAGCTGGGGCATTAGTTAGTCAAAAAATGGCATGACCTTCAGAAATTTCAATGCTATCACAGGTAATTCTAAACCTTTGTCTTGGGAACATCCTCTGGCCAGGATCTTTAATTGATGAGTAAGCGACCTTGGGTCGATTTTCGAAAAATACCTCGCTCCACAGCAATTGATGATAAAGATCGTCAATCAGGTAGGCGAATGACTGATTTCGTATTGTCACTTTATTCAACTCTGTAATCAATACACAATCCCAAATTCCATCATTTTCTTCACAAACGAACGGGAGCTCCCGAGGCGGAAGTACTCGGCTAATGAAAACCCTTATTCACAAGCTCTTCCCATACGTACTTTCAATTCTTTCCAACTCTAAATAGGCCACATCCTGTAAGGTGCCTTAGGAATTGGTGTTTACATCCCGAGGGCTAATTCAATCTGAAAATCAATCTCTCTATCACGAAGAGTATACAGAATCCTCTGGAAATAATCGGAGAAAATCTCGACTATCGGAATATCTTCAGGTTGACTACCCTTTATCCTACTTTCGTGGCATAAACTAGGTACCCACGATATGACTTAGAGACATCTTACTTCGCCTTCATAGCTGTCATAATATTGTTAGGTAGTGTCTTCAGTAACTTATAGAACACAACCTTTGTCTCCCTTGGTCTGTGGAACCTAACCTCTTTTCTATAACAATCCATTGTAGCATGATGTCTAGATAGCCAGTCATTACAGATAACATCAAAGTCATGGATGTCCCAATAATATTAAGTGCGCGACTCACGGCTCGATAATCACCACGCTATCCATATAAACACTCTCGCTTTGGCTTAGTAGATCACATTGGGAAGAGATTCCATTATGTTTGTAGTCTATAGGTTGGACTCCACATTAACATTTGACATAAACCCCATAGAAATAAAAAGAATGTGTAGCTCAGTGCAACAAGAATATGAGCATCACGGTGGTGAAATCATGCAATCACAACATTGGGACGATGTCGGCGTTGGCAGGTAGCGCAAATACCCGACTGGAGTCATAGATCCTTTGGAGTCCTGCGGGTGGCTGACCTCTACATGCTAGTACACTAGGTCTACTAGAAGGAGTAGAACCTCTAAGGTGCCCTCGATCTGACCTCTACCGGTGAAAATGGCCTGCATGCGTGGTCTGTATAGCTGACCCTCTGCCAGAGGCTAACTATGGACATTCCTTTGCAAAATGTCCTAACTGTCCACATCTGTAACAAATATCGGTACCCCATATGCACTCCTCTCTATGAAACCTTCCACACTTACTTTGCATTGTGGCATCTTGAGATTCGAAGAAGTTCAGTCGGTGGTTTCTTGAACTCATTTGGTGTATCTCGACTGTCTTGCATTACCATGGTGGTTTTCCTCCCTTAACAGGCTTTTCTTGGATCCGCCCCTAAGTCAGTAAATCCATCTCTCTTTAGCCCTTGCAAACCCTATGCAATATGAGGAGCTAATCCCAGACTCCTCTCTATCCTGATGGCGCCTCAACCACCTGTCCATGCGAGGTATGAGGTAGCGCGAATGCTCTTTACATCTTTCTGACCCACTCTGAGCCTCACTTTTCTGTACCTCGTGGTAATAGAGGAACATGTCTGCTAGTTTGAGGAACTTCTTTTCTGTCACATCCTTGACATGGTCCCTTTCTCGAAGCTTAGAAAAATTCTTCAATTTCCCGATCTTTATAGGCCAGTAGGAGTAGGATTTCTCTAGAAACTCCTCTTTAAACTGAGTCTAGGACACCCCCTCTGGAAATCGTCTTTGTACTGCCTTCCACCAGTCAAGTGCTCTATCTCTCAATAGGAAAGCAAAATATGTCACCATTGCTCATCGGAGCATCCCATAACATTGAACACCCTCTCATTACCCTCTAGGCACGACCATGCCTTTACAGGATCCCCTATTTCGTCATAATTTCTTGCCCCTAATTTCCTTGCCCTCTCAATGAACACTGTCGGCTCATGGGGCTGACGAAATGCTATGGCTAAAATCTAAGCCATCTGATTAAGCGATATATTCACTCCCTCTGGCTCTAGAGGACGTGATGGTCCGGCCTGTGAAGGCTCTGAAGGAACAGGAGGTGGAATAGGAACATTAACAGATTCATGCATGTGTTCCTGTTGGAGGTAGACAACTCTCTGAGGAACTCTCCTCTAGGCGGGGACGCGGCCTCGACGCGCACTACGCTAACATGTAAACATATCCTTATGTTATAAAGTTCATATGACATTTAAATTATTAAAATAACTTCGTGCACCTTTAAATAAAACATTAAATCATTTTGGGGCGTGATGGAGACTTTTCCAAAACACAGCATTTTCAAAGCGCGGGCTTTGATACCATGTTGAAGGGACCCAATATGAGTTTCCTTTTCTTAACTCGGGGGACCCTCCCGACACTCCTACTGATTTGAAAAAAAAAACCTTTCATTTCGTTTAAACCTTTTTAAAAGTGAATCGTGGAGCGAACCCATTTACTCTGATTATGTTTTCCGTAAAATCTTATGAAACATGGTGGGACAATTTTTTTGTTTTTAAACATTAAACCCTTTATAGAAAATGGGTAGAGTTTCCTTTATTTTTGGACATATGCCCCGAAGATTTACAATACACAGCCAATAAAACAATTTAATTTACTCCACATCCAATGATAGGACTGACGAGTCCACCCGCAGGCAATTTCAAATCAAACTTTAAAATCACCAGAACACTATAGATATAAACAATCTTTTAAAACTTATATACATTACAAAATAAAGGTGCACAAGTAGTTATTTACAACAAAAACTATACATTATCAAAAAGGTGGTCGTCACGTGAGGCAGAGTGTCACTGGCTCGGATGATGCTCGAACTGCACGTTAGTATCTGCCACTGAAAACATTTTATAAAACATTTGGAAAATGGGTGAGCTAAAGGAGCTCAGTGAGAGTACAGTTCATAGGAAAATAATGTTTCCAGATATAGTTCAAATACAATGTGTAAAACAATTGTATAGAGATCTCATTTACTTTGCATTATTTTCCTTTCTATTTAAATACATCGTGTAAAACAATTCTATAGAGATCTCATTTCTATAAACATTTACTTTACTTTCTTTTTCATATAGTTCAAATACAATGTGTAAAACAATTGTATAAACATATCATTTCCATAAACATTTGTTTTACTTTCTTTTCCATATAGATCAAATACAATGTGTAAAACAATTGTATCAACATATCTTTTCAATATACTTTCTTTCCTTTTTGAATCCGTCATATCCAATGGAACCCACAAACCTTTAACCACCGTTGGTCCATGAAATAACCTCTGAGGAAACAGTCTTACGATCACTAATGACCCAAAAAGGAGCCTCCAAGAAATTGTGCCATATTGTTAATCACAGTTGGCCCATGAAGAACCTACGAAGCAGTCTTTACGATCATGATGACCCCGGAAACTCAGATAAATCGTGCCTTTCTTTTTTAAATACCATTGTACGATGAAATCTCATCTCACTGCCTCCTCTCCCCTCCTCCTACCTCTCTTCCTCTCTTCTCTTTGAATCTCCTGCCTCCTGTTGTTGGGTTGATGGAAGCTTTTGGTGCTTTTCCCAGCGTTAGTGACAGTAATAAATACTCTTTCCCTTCCCTCATGAAAATCGCAATCCTTTTCACGAAGTGTATAATGTACGACGTAAAGAAAGTGCTTTAAGTGGGCTTTTCCTTTAGGCTTTATCTTTTTGTAAACATAGGGTAATCATGGATTCAAACATTTCATATAAACATGTATATATAAAATATACATTCATAAATATTTCATTTCATATGGAAACCATAAATCACGCTTTATAAAACTATGGAATCCATAATCATTTCATATTTTTTCAACATAATTTAAAGTCAAGAAAACCACATTTCTTTTTTCATTTGAACATTTATAACATAGATATGAAAACATATACATTGGTAAACATTAATATATATATATATATATATATATATATATATATATATATATATATATATATATATATATATATTTTCATAAACATTTACATTTTCCCTCACCTTAGTTATTTAAGTCCTTTTTCCTCCTTTAAACAAAACTTTCCACCTCCACCCTTGTCCTTTATCACTTTCCTCCTACCAGTCACATTATTTTTTTTGCCAAGTAGGATGAGCATTGAATTTGTTTCAAGTTATGGCATGTGAATACTCCATTTTAAAATATGTTGATGGAGCATTTCTTATCATCATATCATAAAAGTCTTCATTCTTTATGTCACATCCCACATCGGATTGAGGAGAAACTTCCTCAAACTTTATAAATATGGACTCTTCTTAACCTAGTAGAAGCGTTTTAAAGCCGTTTGGGCTCCTTAGATCCAAAGTGGACAATATCTATATGCATGGTTGGATCGAGTCAGAGCCGATCCTCGACCTCGATGTAGGGGTCTATTCTGTTTGGCCAAATAGGAGATATTTGTTCGTTTGACCCCACAATCCCATGGGACACAACAAGGACATTGTGTCTGCATGGGGGTGTTTGTGGCATCCCACATTGGATAAGGGAGAAACTTCTGGCACTATATACGTATGGGCTCCTCTCAATTTAGAAGATGCGTTTTAAAGTCATGAGTACCCCTTGGGCCTAAAGTGGGCAATATCTATATGGTTAGGTCGGGTTATTACGAATGGTATGAGAGCCGATCTCCGACCCCAATGTGGCGATGTGGAGATACATCCTGTTTGGCCCCATAGGGCACCTCCGTTTGGTCCCATAATCCCAAGGGACACATTGAGGACGTTGTGTCTACATGTAAGGTGTTTGTCACATCCCATCGGAGAAACTTCACGATTATATATGGATGACTCATACTCAACTAATAGCGTGTTTTAAGTTTGTAAGGGCCCTTTGGGCTCACATTGCGAATAATATCTATAGTAAGTTGATATATAATAATTATTAATATGCGCGTATTTTGAAGCAGTATGCATTAGAAAATCATGACTAGGAATAATAGATAATAATTTATTTATTAAGAAGCAAGCTCGACATGAAAGACGGCGTCCCTGTTGAACCTCCTTCCACAGAAGGAGTTTATTTATACCTTGAGGTAGTTTTAGAGATGGTTCTTGGTGCCTCGGGAGCCTGAAGCTCATTTAAAGACACGAGAGTCTTAGGCTCAGGCCCACGGCCACCCTCGGCTTGCACGAACAAGCGCTGGTAGTTGACCCGGCATCTTGGATTTTTGAGCAAGTAAGATGGAAGGAAAAAGGTTCACAGAAGTAGTTTGCGACGGGGTCATCTCTTCCGCCTCATATCTGATTATTGAATGTCGACTCCCAATGGTGTTTCTTGTTTTGCTCCATCAGCACCAAACTTTCCAAGTTCTTAGATTTCCAGTTGATGTCGCAGACACACATACCCATAGGGCATCGGACGGTGGGAGATTTGACCTCGTGCCGTTGTGGCCATCGTTCTTCTAGGGGGTGTTATTAGACGGAGTTGGTTTTGGATGGGTGTGTGGCGAGATGTGATCTTTGGGTGGGAGGGTAGGCCTCAGTTTATAGGCACACAAAGTATGACTCAACTATCCTTCATATTTATGCAACCGGTTTAAAGTCACATCTGAAGACAACCTTAAAATATTGGGGTTGTCGGTTACCATGGTGATAATTCATGTTTCTTTATTTACCAAAACTTTTGCCTTTAACATATTCAGCAACATGCATCTGAATAAGCCTAGTTGTATTACTATGCATTCTTTTTTTTTTTTTTTTTAATTATTAATGTTTTCTCCCAACTAACAAAGTTGAATATTCATGTTGTCATCATGCTTATTCATGTTGTCATCCGTAATCATGTTGTCATCATGCTTCTCGTGTACGTGGTATGAAAAAAAGCTTTTTATTTTTCTTTTTCGCTCTTACTTTTAATTATCTTTCTCAACAAACTATTAGGCAAGATAAATTGATATCCCGGTCTATAGTTGCCCCTTCGGAGATGTGATTATTATTATTACATGTAGAATTATTAGGCTATATTTATCTAAGCATAAGATGATGATGATGGTGAATATTATTATTATTATTATATTATAGAAAAATAATGAATGCAATATTTCACCCCATTTTATTAAACATGGCATAAAATAATTGATGGAATAATTAACTCTATCCTTAAGTCTATCGATATACTATGCCTTTTTTTTTCTTCTTGAAACTAAATAATATTGCTTAGCGAAAGTTGGCGTTCAAAATTTACCTCAAGTATTTGCCTTCTACAAAATATGATTTCTATAGTGTTATCCGACATATGACTTCAAATGCAAATATATTACTAATAAAATCGCACATTAAATTTATGAAGGAAGCATTAATTTAATTGTTTCCTAAGAACCTAAAATAAACTATTTTGAATTATGATCCTACAACCATTTTATTATTAGTTTATTATGTCATTTCACCTAGTGGTTCCTAGGATGATGCTATCATTAGCTTTAATTTCCTTACATATTATGATGGATAAGATTTTATTTGACTTTACTTATAATAAGACTGAAGTAATAAATCATTTTAAGATAAAAGAACAAGAAATACTCTTTCAATGCATATTAAAAAGGTATAAGACGCCCATCCTACCTACCAAAAAACTAAGGAATTTGTCTACTATTCTCATTTTCTTCATGCAAAGCTAATTCATTAGCAAATATGAAATTATAGGCTTCTTAAATTGCTATGCAAATAGATAGGGAAATATTCTAAAAATAATTTTGTGTTATTTATAGGTGAAAAATCATTGTCAAGTAGAGTAACATATAGAGGAGATGAATGGGTGAATCGGAAAATAAGAATATAAAAACTAAAATTTACTATCCAAATTAAAACTATTAGATATCAAGGATAATAAGTGTAATAGAGATAATCGAAAGATTATGAAAGTTACATAAATATTTTTATGTGAAAAATTACCACACAAACTATGGAGCAAAATATCACAATTCTAAGACACCATAACTAAATATACTACATAAATAGGATCACATAGAATTACTTGGTTGCTTTACCATACATATTGATTCTTTAGAACATACAGCTTGATCAACATCCTTGATGAAGCAATCTCCAATTGGTCCAACGAATTCTTCTTAGTCTTTAGGAAAGTATGAAACTCTTATTTAATAGCTTCAATTGTTATTATTGACTTTTCAAATCATTAGGCATATGTTAAAAAATAAAGGAGATTGAAGAGATTATAGTAACAAAAGGATGATTCACTTCATACACATAAGTGAAATCAACTTGTTTAGATTTGTGAAATTGTAAAACTGGGAATAAATTTCATAGAAATCAAATATTGGATCATCATTTCCTTATTGTGAAACTACGTATAAGTCGCAGACATTTTAAATGGATCTAATCATAATTCTAAGAAATAATATAGTTAAATCTAGATCTTATTTCTTATCAGTAAATAAATTAGAAATGAGCGTTATTAAGCCATTTAAAGTATTTGTATACATGCTAGGGTATAAAAGCAAAACTAGTGTTCATCTTACCTACCATAAAAACTAAGGAACTTGTCTATTATTCTCATTTCTTATTCACACAAGACTACTTAGAAAATATGAAATAAACTTTTCAACTCATGATATGTATAATTAGAGACATGCTTAAAAAAATAAGGTGGTGGAATTAAGAGTTACTTTCATATGTAAAAAATTGTTTTAGATGTATGAAAGCATAAAAACAAAAACAATTATACAAATTCTAAAATTAAATTTTATTTAAAAACACTAAATGGTTCACTTTAATCTCTTGATATATAAAAATAATATGAAATGGTTATGAACATTATTTTAAATTTATTTAGTCATATATGTTTAAGCTATTACAACAATGGGTATCATTTATTTATTACCTCACAACTCAAATTTGAATGCAAATCGAAGGTTGAAAATGATATATGAAAAAATGATGCCACTTATTTGTGAATGATATTGAACATAGTCAGTTTGTTAGTTAAAATAAAACATGCAATAATACCTTTCATTAAGCATTAATTATTTAAAAAAAATTATACAAACACATCTTAATTTTCCTATAATTTTTTTCAAAATAGTATGCAATTGGCATCAATTGTTGAGGTGGACAATATCTTGAAGTTCATATGAGGAAAAGATTCACCAACCCGATTTCACATATCCATTGTTTGTTGATGAAGATGATCGATGGGAAGGAGTCTTTTTAATTTTTATTATTATTATTTTTACTACTTGCAAAGCATATATAATAACAACATGGAAAAAGAACACTCACATTGGACGGTATTCAGCTTTGTTAGTTAGAGCAATACATTAATAATACTTTCCATTAAATATTAAATTATTTAAATTTGTATTACACATTGACTTTTAACCTTTTAGTCTTTTCATCCATTTTTTAAGAGTATAAGTGTATAGTTGCCATTTAAATTATTGAGATTATGGCACAGGCTCAAGTTCACATGAGGGAAAGAGACAGTTGAAGGATGACATTGATAGATTATAATACCAATTTCTCTTACCAACAATCTCCAAACCATATACACTAGAAGCGTGATGACAACGCTTAAGATTAATGAAACTAGTATATACATGCTTCTAATAAAATTGTACGCATCTTTGAATAAAGTCATGATTAATTGAATTATTCTGTTGAGCTCAAATAAGTTATTATGAGTTGGCACGCAACCATTTTTATTGGTTCATTTATGTCATTTCATATGGTAGTTATAAGATTAGGGTATTACAATCTTTAATTTTCTTAAATAATTATGAAGGATAGATTTTGTTGACTTCCCTAATAATAAGACCCAAACCATAAATGTTTTTAAGATAAAAGGACAAGAAATGCCTCATCAGTGCATATTAAAAATATGTACACATGCCCATTACACCTACCAAAAACCTAAGAAGCTTGTCTACCATTCTCATTTTCTAAATCATGCAAACTAATAAGCAAATATATAAATCATAGGCTTCTAAAATTATTGTGCAAATGATTAGAAAAGTATGAGAAAAATAACATTGATATAATATAGGTAAAAACCATCAAGGAGAGTAACAATAAGAGGGGGTGAACAGGTAAATTAAGAAATTATAATATAAAATTAAATTCATTAATCAAATCACAACCATGAGATATCGAGGATAATCAATATAATCAATTGAACGATATTTAAAATTTATTTGGCCGTAAGTTTAAGCTAATATGGCCAACATACCTTATTATTTATTATCAACAACCCAAATTAGAAGGCAAATAGAAATGCTTTTGCCTACTTGCATTTTTAAAATGGTGTATGCATATGCGAATGATATAAAAGTGAAACTATTGTTAAGTCTACCTACAGGCGAGGAATTAACTTGTCATTTCACACGAGAAGGAAGATCTGGTCTAAGATATTAGATGGATTAGGATATAATTCCTCATGCAGCGATAGTTGGTAAAATATAATTAATTAGAAGGAGCCAAAGAAGACAAAATAACCTTTTTCTCCATACCACCTAAGCTTGATATATACCATGAAAAAAGGATGTCATTCACAATAATGAATATTCAACTTTTTTAGTTAGGACAAAACATTAACAATACCACAAATGGATATAAATACGACACTAGGTAGCTGATATATGTTGCTGAATATTTTAAAGGCAAAAGTCTTGGTAAAAAAAAGTTTAGAAACATGAATTAAGGCGTGGAACACATTATCCTTAAAGTCTATGATATAAATGGGATAACATCAATCCTGATCCAGCACGGTAAGAAAAGAGTATGAAGGGTAGTTCGGATCATATTTTGTGTGCCTATAAATTGAGGCCGCCCGACATCGTCGCAATACTACCGAGCGATTGTTTGGAGTCTTTGCCCAGGGGTGTGGTATTGATCCTACCACTCTGTCTTTTAAAGAACTTGTGCTCTGAAGCACCAAGGAACTATCTATACACCTCCTTTACCATAAGTAAACTCCTTCTCAACTAGAGAATGTAGTAAAAATTGTATCTGAGTGGAGTTACTTGGGAATGATGTCTTTCATGTTGGAACGCCCCAAATGAATAAATGATTATATCATTTTTAGTAATGATTTTTAATTCATAATGTTTCAAATAATGTTTTAAAACTAGTTTATTAAAAGTTCTAATAAATAAATATTGTCATTTCAATACCTTGATATGTAAAAATAGTGGAGATGTGTTAAGATAAATAAGGTGAGGAATAAAAGTTGAGTTACTTTGTTGCGTAAGTAAAAGGCAATTTAGATTTATAAACTTAAAAATAAAAACTATATATATAGAAGTTACTAAATTGGCTTGAATTTTTAAACATTAAATGTTTTCAAATTAATACATTGATACATAAAAATACTCGAAACTTATTTATATATTATTTAAAATTTATCTATGCATATAAGTTAAAGCTATTACTTGGTCTCTCACGATTCAAATTTGAAGGCAAACAAAAAAATGGAAATTATTGTATGATAAAAACTGCAACTCATTGGTGAATGACCATTGAAAACTTCAATAAAGTGGGTGGGAAAGCCGAAATGGAATTTGTGAGCTCAAATAAAACATTAATACCTTCCTTTAAATAGTAATATTTTAAATTTATGAGAAATTCCTATTAACTTTCAACCTTCTAGTCTTCTTGTGACACCAAAACTAGGGTCCTAAGTTGACAACATCCAACGGTAGGAATTCTATGGTTCGAGTAAGCACGATACCACACTGGCCAATCATTTATCTAGATCCATACTTTCCTGAAAATTAGCGAGAGTCTCCTTTGTTCGAGGGCTCTTTGACATACAATATATAACGGTATAACCATAACCCATCGAGGTCTCCAAGCGAGTAATGTATTTCTGGTCCATCTGTCAAAATCCTAATATACAACTATATCACACTTGATCCACTTAAGAGTTTATTACAACACTCTTATACATAACATATACTAAAACTAGCTTGTTCTAATATAGTTTACAAAAATATTTATCGAAGCCACATTCTGGCTTCCTTCAAAATCATGGCCTTGAGTGAGCGTTGTCTCCCTGCACACTCCTTGAACCTGAAAGGGGGTCCCACGATGGGGTGAGCAATGCCCAGTAGAGAATAATTCCTACAAGGGCTACTCCCCACCTAAGTGTACATGCAATGCCATTTCACACATTCAACTAAAAACATACACATTCCTACTCAAATGTCTACATGCCACGGATGAGAATGTGACTCACCTGTCCCGTGTCGAACCTCAGGCTCCTCACACATGCATATGCGAGTGTGGCGAGTCATTTATGTTCCATCGATGACCATTTTTTCCAAAACAAAGCTTTTTGTGTTATAAGAAAAACTCATTTGATTTATCAAAATCTCGTGTGTTTATACATTTGTGGGCAACTGATTTTCGGTTTCTCACAGTAGGACGCCTTGCATGCCTTTAAAGGGAATTTTACGGGCTTTCACCATAGGTGATCATGTCAACCATGACCTAATAGAATTTTGCCCTTGTTGACATTTCACAGGGCTTTCACATGGGTGATAATGTCAATGCCTTCATGACATTCTTCCATTTTTGAAATTTTTGGGCTTTCAGAGTCGGTGATCATGTCCAACCGCAACTCAATAGGCATTCTACCCTTTTTTGCCATTTTTTTTGCCCAACACACGTATTTTCCTTCATACCGTAAATCGTGGAACTCTATGGGACGTAGTCCTAGATACCGAGTCCACCACCCATTTACTAAGAATGATAAATGATTTAAAACCATGCACACACACCCATTTCATGCTATGTCCCCGTGCACAAATACAAAGCAATATGACATTGCCTATTTATATATCATGTCACATATATGATGGATGATATATGGACAACTCTACTCATGCAAATCACCCATGCATCATTTGGACAATTATATCAATTAACAAACAATTTCCAAATAAATCACACAATTGATGTCAACATATTTATGCACACATACATTGACAACCACAAGCCATCACCAATCAATGATGACTTACGGTATACTCCTAGGCGAGTGTGACATAACATGTCCACAAATGGCTAACAGACAAGCCATGCAATGGCCTTTTCATACACAAACATCACATGTCAATCCATTAGAGTACTCATATTGACATCCAAACGGGTCATTACATTGTCAAGTAGTGGCACACTCACAATCAAGCCATATCATGGCCATTGCACACAACAATTCATCACATGCTAACGTATTTGAACACACATATTGACATCCAAACATGTCACTCTTAATCAAGTAATGATACACTCAAACAAGTCACATAATGGCCATTGAATCAAGCTATAATAGACCACAAAATAGTTCCAAACTCAGTTTAGAAACTAGTCCCCTAACAGTCCCAAAAACTAGACACAAATAGTTTAAACAATAGCCCTAGGGTTGTAGCAGTCTGGGGAAACGGATATAGCGAGTTATAGGGTCCGATTTGGGCGACTCAAAACCTAACATCAAGTTCTTATGTAGAGATAATTTCAGCAGAGGGATACTGGCCCCATTCTCACTTCTTCCCAACTGAAAATCAGCCCCAAAAATCTGGACAATAGAGTTCCCGAGAAGCCAAAACATGGCTGCCTGTATGATCGGGAGGAATAGACCATAACTTGAGGTTATAGAGGTCCAATTTGGGTGATTCAAAGGGAGGGGCTAAACATCAGTTCTCAGATAGAGATACAATTTCCTTGAAGGATACTAGTCCAAATTCTCCCATTTTCTAACCGAAAATCAGCCCCTAAAACTGGATATCATATAGGGTCAAAACAGGGCACTATTCCCATAAACCATTAATTTGCCAAACAGCCCCTTATGGCAAAAATGGCCAAACAGCCCCTTAGGGCATTAAAACTCAACCAAACAGCCCCTATAATGGAAAATAAACAAAAGTAGGAAAAATCCCTACCTCTTGGAGCGTAGAAGAAACTCTAGGAAGTCCCGTGGGCACTTCCTAAACTAGAAACCTTTGATTTCCCGAACTCCTCGCTTGAATCCTCGGCGAAATCCCATGTTTTCGGTATCCACATGTAGCCCTCGTCGAGTAGATGAACTTTCATTCTTGGCCCAACAAATTCCGACCGACGAAACTCCTTAGATTGAAGAGAGAAGTTTTCATTTTTTTATTTTTCTTTTCTCTCCTTCTCTCACTCTACATCTAACGTTTTTCTCCAACACCAAAAATGGGAGATCCCCTCCAAATGAGATTTTTTTTCTCCTTTTATACTTTGGATACGTGGCTCACGTCTTGCCACGAGTCCCACTGCCCATGAGTCCGTTTTGCCGCAAAACATTTGTTTCATCGGTCGGTTCAAATTATCTTATCACGAACTTTCTTTAGGAATTATTACTCAACTTCCAAGATTTTCTTTGAAATATCATTTTTTGGGTCCTGGGATACGAGTCACCTTGAAAAATGTGAAAATTCACAGCATCTTTAGGTGTGAGAATACATTGGGTAAATTTAGATTCGGCGAGACGATTCCAACGGTATAGTTTGTTTCATCATCCGAGATCTAGAAAATTTTCAGATTTTACACATACATAGAGGCAAATTACTAGTTTTACTCTTTGTCGGAAAATTAAGATATTTTCAGTTTTACACTTCTCATTTTTTTTTAAATAAATAATATAACTGTCATTCAAATTATTGAGATTAGAGCACAAGGTTGAAGTTCGTATGGGGAAATGACACAACAAACTTATGATATATGTTGATAGATTTGCCTATCAATTTCTCATATCCACGTGTTGTTGATAAAGACAATTAATTCGAAGGAACCAAAAAAAGTTTTTAGCCATACTACGTATGCCAAAAGCATATAATAACATGGAAAAAGATGCCACTCATATTCATGAATGAGTATTAATTTCCAACTTTGTTAGTTAGAAGAAAACATTTATAGCACTTTTCATTCAACATTAAATATTTAAATTTATAAGATATATTAACTTTCAACTTTTTAGTCTTTTTCATATATTCTAAGAATAATTAATATATAATTGGACATCCCCAAATTATTGGGGTTATTGCACAAAGTTGAAATAGACAATTGAAATTATGATGTCGATAAATACAATTAACATATCTATTTCTCAAATAGATGGTAGTCTTAGAAAGATAATGATGGGTACCCAAGCCCTAATAGGAGATCCAGCGGGCGCGAGATAGGTGGGAGAAGGAGAACCTCTACACTTAAGTACCCTCCACAATTTTACATGGGCGATGTGGGATCGAATCATTGCCCACTCCTAAAGAGCGGGACGTCTGAATGACTTACACTCACGGATGGCTGACTCGGACCCTCATGAGCACCCGGTAGCCCTCTTCTAGGTAGCCCTTTCCCGTTATGCACCGACTCTCAATGAAAGCACTAATGATGGAAATTTTCAGCGTGGCGGACGATCAGCCCAGACGGCACGATAAGTAGAACCTCTCAAAACTTAAGTACAAGATAATTAATTAGAAAGAGAAAAATAAAATACACCAAAAGCGATAACAACATATGGAAGAATATTTGCTTTCATATTCATAAATGAGTATGAATATTTAACTTTGTTTGTTAGAACAAACTCTCAACAATACAAAACGGATAGAATATCATAAAACGATGAATTTACACATTCATGTCGTAAATGAATTGATTAAATAGATCATTTTATATTTTTTTGTAAGCGTTCTATATGCATGCGCTAATAGGTCATTTCTCATTTTTAATTGAACCTCTTTTGCACAACATAATTATATGGTTAATCTAAAAAGCGGAGCAAACATTAAGGTTACACATGGTTGAAACATTTTTTGGTTGGGTTTAAAAAATAACTTTTATATACAAACTAATAATTAAATAATAACATTTAAATGAACAATTAATCCTAATTTAACATAAAACTTAAATGAATAATTAACTCCCAATATTTAACGTTAATCAAATATACTCCTAATAAAACTGTGCATTATCTTTCAATGAAGCCATTAACTTAATCATTCTCTTGAGAACCTAAAGTAAACTATTCCACAACAATTTTGTTGTTAATTCATTATATCCTTTCACCAGGTGGTTTCAAGATGATGCTACTATTATTGCATTTAATTTCTTTACATAATTATGAAGGGTAAGATTTTATTTGAGTTTGTTCATAATGAGGCGAAGTCTTACACTTTTAAGATAAAGGACAAGAAATTCTCCGTGATACATATTAAAAGGTGTACACTTGCCCATCCTACTAGGCGAAAAACTAATATATGTCCATCCTACCTACCAAAAAGTTAAGAATTGTCTATAATTTCTCATTTCTATTCACACTTGACACTAATTAGCATATATGAATTATAGGCCGATTCTCAATGCGTATGGATGTCATCAAGTTAACTGGAAAATTCAAGAGCTCAGAAAGTTTGCAGTGATGAGCAAAACAAGAGGCATGATTGCCACCTGACATCAATGCTTGGTGGAACCTGTGAATGTCGTTTAAAGAAATCCCATCAAGTTGTTAATGCCTTTTAAACAACTATCGTCCCCGATCAGTATAATGGATTATTGTTGACAGAATCATTCCTCCTATTTGCATGACCAAGATTGTCTTTTCTTAAATCGAAGAGCCAGTAAAGAGCCCTACTAGACACTCATTTAGTTATTAAACCCAACCTTCACCTAGAACTTGTGCTTAAAAACAAATTTAATAGAGGACAACCTTAGTAGAACGTGATACAGGGGTGATAGTATATTTTACTCATATTATCTTCATATGTTGGTTATTATTTGATAGTTTTTTTTATGATATTAATAACTGTTTAACACCGTTTTCATTCATATTTTCCATTGTGACCAAATCCTAGGCATTGAGGTAATATAAGGCATAATTGAGCTGAAATGGGAAAAGAAAAGGTAGAATAGCACAAAGAAACCAACTGAAGTATCACGTCGCAACATGATAGAACCACGTCCCCAAATAACTGCAGCGCACGTCGCGACATGGCCGAGAATTCTGGAAGTTCCAAATCCGCACGTCTTGACGTGAAAGTCTCAACGTCATGACTTGAGAGTCCCGACGTCATGGCGTGAGAGTCCCGACGTCATGGCGTGAGAGTCCCAACGTTGTGACGTGAGAGTCTCAGCTTCGGGCTTGAGAGTCTTGACGCCATGGGGGGAGAGTCTCGTCACGATGTGAGTCCGACGTCGCGTGAGAGTCATGACGTCGTAGTCAGGCAACCATCTACAATATCAACCATTTTTATAATTTTTCGAAGTCTACCCTCGAGATATAAAAGGAAGAAACCCTAATTTAGAGGGGGTTCATTCTAGAGAAGAAACAGAAGACTTAGAGTTTCAAGGTTTTAAAGATAAGGTGAGAAAAGACATTCGACGATGAAGATTTTATTTATATCAGAGTTTCCTCTTTCCTTTATATGTTCTCATTCATTTGGTTATCTTTCTATCTTCTCATAACGTTCTAGTTTCACGACATGGTGATGTGAGAGCTTTGACGTCGCAATGTGAGTGTCCCAACATCGCAATGTGAGAGTCCCAACCGCGATATGAGAGTCCCGACGTTTCGACTTGAGAGTCTCGATGATGTCATGAGATTCACGACATCGTGACGTCACTAGCGGCCCATCTATAGTATCCAACCCATTGTAATTTTTGAAGCTTCAGCTCTGAGATATAAAAGGAAGAAACTCTGGGGTTTTCGAGGAGAAATGAAAGACTTAGAGCTTCAAGGATTTTAAGATAAGTGTAGAGAAAGAGATTCAACTTTAAAGATCTACATTTATATCAGAGTTTCTTTCCCTTTCTATGTTCCCTATTCATTTGGATATCTTTTCTATCTTTCTCATAATGTTATAGTTTCATATTCTAGGGTTTTTATGTAAATTTGATATGTACTTCTGTAATTTGGTGTTGATTTCTATTTCAATTGTCATTTGGTTTTGTTATTGCTAAATGTTTCATCTTCTTAATTTAACTGATAATTGATCTATCAATTTGAATTGCACTGCTGTGAAATTTGATAGTGAATAACAAAAGTTAGACCTAGGTTGAAATGTCACACCGGCCATTGACTAGAGATACCTTAAGTGGGTTTGCAGGCAATTTAGCTATCTTGAGTGTATTGCATTCTCAGGATTTTAGGTTGAGTAGAAATGCTAAATACTCAAATCCTAGGTGTAGGTTGTGACAGAAAAGAGATTCACAATTAATTCTCGAGGATTGCAATTAGTTAACACCAAATGTAAATTGAAATAGAATCAAACCAATTGCTTAGGGATTGGTAAATTGAAATAAAAACTCTAGATCCAACACTATCCATATTTTCTTTCTTTTCTAAGTGAATTTTAGATATAGGTTTATTGTTAATTTCAGTTTGTAGTTAAATTCTAGAATTCAATTTCTCGCTAGTCATAATTAGTAATTAGACAAAGAATAGATATTCCAATTTCGTGGAGCAAGATCACAAACTCTGTGAATCGATACTACTTTATTTATATTACTAAGTTTACGGTATGCGCACACTCTCACCATTTTAGGCTATCATATTTGCACAGAATTCAAGAATTCAAAAATACTTCAAAAATCCAACTTTTTATTTCCACCATTTTAGTTATTCCTTTGTGTTGTTTGGTTGTTATTTGCATGTGCTTTTGTTTGTTTTGTGAGTTCTCATATGAGTCAAGCTGGTGCCTAGTAATGGTTTTGAGAATGTTTTGGTATTTTGCTTTATTTTCTTAGAAAAAATTGGGATATTGTTAGGTGTGCTTTTTGTGTTAACTTTTATTGGTGCAAAATAGCATATTTCATGATTTTATGCTAATCAAGCACCTTTTCCTAATTAGTTTAATGTCTGGTCATATTTGTATTTTATAAAATGAAGAAAACGACTAAAAGTAAGCAATTTGGGCATGAATTGAGGAAGATATGCAAAGAAGTTGTGGTCATGACCATGAGAAAATTGAAGAGGACCTTCTCGTTAAAAATCTCGGTGGTCACCACCACAACAACCTCCTTCAACAAACTATCTTTGAACTCGTGTGGTCACACTGACAACATAATCAGCATCAATTTTGTATTCAACTTTATGGTCGTGACCACAAGCCTTGCGTTCGTAGACCACTGACGATTTGGCCTACTTTATTTCCATTTATACCTATTTTACTAGCTTTCGAGGTGTTTTGCGTTAATTTCAAGACAATTCTGGTTCGAACCTTGAGAGAGGGGAGTGCTCTCTCCCAGGGTTTTCCTTCAAGATTTGTTTACATTTCTTAGATTAGGTTTTCTAATGTGATTTCTAAGATTTAGGTTTTTATTTGTGAAGAACTTGGCTTAATCTATTACTGCTAGGAAGCATGACCTTTGAGTGGATTTAGCTTCATTATGGTTATAATTTTCTTAAGATGAATCAATTAACTCAGATAATTAACCTAGTTAAAGAAGCTATAATTATAAAGGTTCAGTATTACAGACACCAGAGGACACTAAATGGCTAATTGAGGATTGCAAGGATCGAATCAGGACCCATCCGAGCTAGTTGGGTACTATTTCATGACATAATCAGACCAACAACCCTCTCGAGGTAAAATTTCCTTTGAGTGCATTGCCCTACCAACCTAGAAGGACAGGACCATGAATAGTGATAGTACGTAAACATACAAGGGGGAATATGAAAGTGAGATCCTTGTACTGTAATCTCGAGCTTATTCAGCTTACACTATTCAACCCGGGCCTCATTTGGATGAATCACTAAACATCATTGACAATAACCAACCCTAGTTCCTCTCTAAGTTGTTTTCTCCTAGTTTTAGTCAATTGCTCCAGTTTTTACAAAGCATCCTGTTTTTGTTTTAGTTTACTTTAATAAATTCTTAAAATTTCAATCTCTAAATAATTAAGGCGCCAAATAGTGAATAACTTTAGTAAACAAGTACTTAATTCACTAAAACCACACCTTCCCTACAAATCGATATCCGAACATTTTAGTCTACCGTATTTGTATGACTCATGCTCTTAATGTTTGTATCAAGTTTTGTGTCGTTGTTTATGAAGGCAATGCTTGGTGCTCGATTGACATTTTGCCAAAAGGAAGTTTGTACTTGAGAAAAATTTTATTTTCATATTTTCATTTGTATTTAGTATACTTCTTTTTTTTTCTTTTGTTTACTTTTTTATTTTTCTTTAAGTGCTTAATACAAATGAACAATGAACGATTATATGAATGCTCACCCGCACTTGAGAAAAGATTAACCCTCTCAAACCCTATCAATTAACAACTCAAAGAGCACCTCATTATCTCAACTACTATGGAGGTCATTACTTTCAACCCCACAACATTATGCTGAGCTACTATCATTTGGGTTGGAGTACATATGAGGATTTCTATTTCGAAAGTCAAAATTTTCAAAGTCAAGGAGGCTCAAGTTACAATTATCATGAACAAATCCAACAACCTTCTAACGAAGAGAAATTTTATGTCTTATTGAATGAGATGAAAAAGGACAATGCTGCATGGGATGCCAAAATGAAAGATAAAGTCAAACAGCTAAGCTCTAGGAAAACTTAGAAAATCAAATCGGGCAACTAGCCCATACATTAGAGGAGTTGTATTCAAGGCCACTCACAGGCGACATAAAGGATGAGGACATAGGAGAATGAGACTTTGTGCCTTTGAGTTTTGAGGAGGAAATCCAAGACCCAACATTGGTTGGGGAGAAAAGAATGAACTTGCTAATAAGGAAGAGCTATTAATGGAAGAGAGGCAAATTGAAGAGTAACATCCATGGAAAACAATTGAAAATGTTTTTTGCTGACGATGTTCGATTTCCCTA
The DNA here is from genome assembly GCA_016808115.1 of Tetrastigma voinierianum. Taxonomy (NCBI): domain Eukaryota; kingdom Viridiplantae; phylum Streptophyta; class Magnoliopsida; order Vitales; family Vitaceae; genus Tetrastigma; species Tetrastigma voinierianum. Next base: position 151,992 of record JAEQBH010006082.1, read on the forward strand.
TTAAATTTTAGGTGACTTTTGGGCATGGAAGAGGACCACTATACTTATTGAACACCTTCCAATGCCACAAGTGAAACATGGATTGATATAGAACATGAGGAGATGACCTTTCTTGTTGGTAAAGAAAAATTGAAGTTCAACCATCACCAAAGCATATAGCTTATGGATGAAGAAAAGAATCAAGTAGACGGATAGAGAGCTCACTTCTACCATATACGAGTTTGTATTCTACAATCCTTCAAGAGAACACTTGAAGGATATAATAAAGACCAACTTTTCCCCACCAAAGAGCTGGATTTTTGAGCTACATCGCACAATGTCGGGATGCGGGGAGGGAGTTCATCCTCACGAAGAGGAGGATGAAGATGAGGGCCACGGTGGATGAAGGGCCAAAGAAAAGCTCTCGGACTTCCCCAATGAGTCTAGTTGACTTAAACATAGTAGCTTCTAGGAGGCAAACTACAAAAATAAGGATTTTATCCATTTAATACTATAGTTGTTGTTGTTGTTATTGTTTTTAGTCATTTTAGTATGTTTTGCATGTTGACTTTATTTTGAGTGTTTATTTGGTTTTTGCTTTTCAAGGCATTGAAGCTGATACATATTGAAGGAACTTCATCAAGACCCACGTTAACCATTGACCAATGATCATACTGATCATCTGTGTCTTAACCTTTCATGTTTCATGCACGAGGACAATACATTTAAGCCTGGGGGTACTGGGTAAGGCCCTTTATTTTTAAATTTTCCAGCTTCAATTATCCTATTTTTAGTGTTTTCTTAGTTGTTTCCATTTAGTTGCTTTTTTATAAGTTTTAAGTTTTAGGTTAATTTTTTTCATTTTTAGGTTGTTTTTGTTTCTTTGCCGAAAGCTTGTTTCTGAGATTGATCGTTATGCTTCATGATGAATAATCGATCAAACCTTCTTTCACATAAAGAAAAATGAGAGATATTTGAAAGAAAAGAATCATGGTTTGACCACATAGTCAGAGACTCAACCACATGTTCTTAGTATCTCGAGCACATGTCACGTACCCTTGGTTAATTTGTTTGTTTGGGAATAATTAGGTGAATACTATTCTATTTGGATCTCTTAAGACTCTTAATCCTGTTCAATTATCATTCAAGTTTAAATCCTAGGTAACATGATGATTAGGAAATTGCAGTAAGCCATCTTGGATTAGCTTACTTTCTAACTAACCTTTATGTGCTTTAACCATAGCTACCCAATTTGAGCACATACTACTTGCCAGAAAGCCAAGAATGAGCCCTTAATCCTTTTGTTGAATACCCTTCAACAAGAACTTTATTACCTCAACATGTTGCTTTCAATGCAATATCTTATGAATACATGAAGACTGGGAGTTTGGTTGAAGTGTGCTTTGGAATGGAAAATAAAGGAGGTTTAGGCAGAAAAAAAAGAAAAGAAAGAATCGGAACAAGGTGGAGTTATTTGACCTTATAGCTTCCCACCTCGAACAAGTGTTCTCTAGGGGTGTTGTCCACCTAGTAACCCAAGGCCAATCGGTCTCGGGAGCGCTAACCTGGAGTTTGTTAAGGGTAGGTAGAAATCTTAAGAAGGTCAAACATTGTACTACTCCATGCCTTGAAGGATATAAGAAAAATAAATAAAGTTTTGGTTTGCTTGCAAAAATGGTGAAAATAATGAGAAGCAAGTTTAGGGGAGACTCTATGTGATAAAAAGATGCAAAGAAGCTAAGTTCAGAGGAAAGCTTAGGAAGTCGACAACAAAGAATGTGTTATGCTAAAGGATGGACATACAAGTGGAGAAAAGGAAATATGTGGCTGTTTGGGTAACCGAAACCTAAATGACCTATTTAACCAATTTACCTAAGCCATACATTATGCTTCTTAAAGACCTAGTTGATCCTAAGTACTGTGGATTACCTACATCAGTGGAGAGTGATATGCCAAACAAGCCTATGGAGTCTTACACACTCACCATGTGAGTTAGGGATCTCATACCACTCATACTCATCTAATTCCATCTAAATTGCATTTGAACAGAGAGGGGAAACCACACACACACACTTAAGAACTGTGTTTGTGGTAAGGTCAACTGATAGTCATCCATTATTTTTGAAAATAATCTAAGTTATCTTCAGAGATATGGTAATCCCTCGAGGCCGATTATCATTCTAAGATTCAACACATACTTAACATGTCAATTAGTTATGAATATGAAAATATGATATTGTTACACATACAAATAACAATAAGTTTTGGGGAATTTGTTAGGAGTGCTTTGTGGATTAGCTTTTATTGGTGCAAAACATAGCATATTTCATGATTTTGATGCTAATAAGCACTTTCCTACTCATCTTCACTGTCGAACCATATATTCGGTTTGTAGAAACGAAGAGAATGAGATGAAAAGCAAGCAATTTGGGCAAGAATTGAGGAAGATATGCAAAGAAGAAGTCGTGGTTGTGACCATAGAGCAAATTCAAGAGGATCCTGTCCAGCAAAATCTCAATGTGTCCCTTTACCTCACAACAGATCTTTTAGCAAATCGTTTTCACACAATCTCTGTGTGATCGCTAATATAACACCATCCCCGCAATGACCGAAGAGTAAGAAGTTCGATGTGGTCGCACCACAACATAATCCCCACGCAATTTTGTATTCAACTTTTTTTTGGGGTCTCACCACAATCCTTTATGGTCGCACTATGCCACGCGATTTGGCTTAGTTTATTTCCATTTTTGGTCTTATTTTGGCCCAATTTTCGAGGTGTATTTAAGGGTAATTTCAAGACAATTCTAGGGTTCGAACTTTGAAAGAGGGAGGCTCTCTCCTATGTTTCTCCCTATTCAAGATTTGTTCTATTTTTAGATTAGGTTTTCTATAGATTTCTTATATTTAGGTTTTATTTAGCACCTGGCTTGTAATTATTTTTTCATGTCAACCATGTGAAGTGTGGATTTCAGCTTGATATAAAGATCAAAATCATTTGTAGCTTAAACCTATTTTGCATTTCTATATCTTCCTTTTTCAATTTCTATATTTTTGTGTGTTTGTTATTAAAATGAATTTTGTATTTCTGATGGCCAAAATGTTAAATAAACATTTCAGCTAGGTCGGTTATCACATTTGGATGTTAGATTCATTCAATTCATTAATAATATTTTATTTGATTTTTTAATCAAAGTTAACATCAGATTATATCGATTAATGATGTATGTTACATATCCACCTCATCTTCTACCGCAGATCCTCACTTAACATCTGATTAACTTCAATATAATGAAGATCTTTCAAAGCAACTGTACCAACTGATTTAAAATTCAACCAAACACATTGAAGAACTCAGAAAGTCCCGTACTTAAACTGATTTCAGTAGGAGAGGACACCAAATGTATTAAGTGAGGAATGCAAGAACGTCACTGCGACCAATCCAAGCTTAGTCCGGGTAGCTATATTACAAGGACGTAACTATGACCAATAGAGCTCTCGAGGTAAAGTTGCCTTTGAAACGTATCGCCCTATCAACCTACAAGGACATAACTGTGAATAGGTGAATAGTGTGAGAAAATACAATGGGTAACACAAAAGTGGGATCCTTATACCGTAGCCTTGACATATTCAAGCTTTCATAAATCATTCAACCCGAGCTTCATTTAGATGAATTGCTGAACATCATTGACAATAACCAACCTGCCCTCCTTATGGTTTTCTTTTTTCTAGTCAATTGCTCTAGCTACAGTGCCATTCTATTTTTTTTAGTTTTTATTAATTTTATACTCACCCAAAATCATTGAGTCACTCAAATAGTGAACAACTTTAGTAAATGGTACTTAATTCCTCACTAAAAACCACCTTCTCAGGATCGATATCTAGACTTTTTTTTCCACTCGTATTACTTGTACGATCCATGCTTTTGTGGATATCACAACAAATACCTTTACTGGTTTGATCTAGACATTAGATATCTTTAGTCAGAAACATGGTCAATATCCCCTTGTTTTTCAAGAAATAATTTCTCATGGGAACTCCTGCACACACTAGGTCTCATTTATACACTTTGGGTTCGAATTCTTCTCAAATTTAAACTTGCTTAACTTTATAGTGATGGAATACCTATAAAAAGAGGGTCAATGTGCCCACCTTTGCAAAAAAAAAAAAAAAAAAGGAAAAAGAGAAAAAGAAATTTTTTTTTTTAAGAAAATAAAAAAGAGAAGAAGAGATAAGTGAGTTCACCCAATCAGAATCACAGGCACGGTTTGAGGGCCCTTCCAAAGACTATTGGCTGTGAGCCAACGTCATCACATTGATTTTCATCGTCGTTACATGGGATAGAAGATGTCAATCTCACAACAGTGTGTTCGCTTAGTTGATTGTCTAGATGAAGTTTGAGGGGGAACTTAAGGTGCCCTTAACTAACTGTGGAGAGTCAACAATGGATTTACATATGGATACTTTCTAGAATGCCTAGCATTGCATCTTACTACCTAGTTTTTTACTTCGTGGAATAAAAAGGCGTGTTATCAACCTCGTTTTAGTTAATGTCTTCCAAAATGAGTCAATTTTGTTAAAGAGGGCTGAAACCTTAGTCTATTTTTTGAGACTAAAAACATCGCACATTGAGCCCTTTGGGAACGATCTATTCTAGTTTAAGGGCAAAACTTGCTCTCGATCACCATACTTTAGATGCCTCTGGCCCTTTTAGAGATTATAAATGTCTCGATCCCATTCGCTGCCATGTTTTCTCTAGAACTTTTCCATGTTATCTAAGAATTTGTCACTAACACCATGGTATACCATACATATCCTATGTTTTTTTTATGTGCTTTGCTTTGCTTGGAGAAGAAACAAAGAGTTAAGTTTCTGAAGTGATAAGTATTTTATAATCTTCTTATCTACATGTTTTCAGAAGTTATTTTATAGTTGTTTTTATATAAATAAATGGTCTAGTGCTCTAAATTTTCATCTTTATGATTAGGTCAACCATTGAATGCATATGAGCAAAATCAGTGAAAACCATGAACATAAAAATCAAGAAACTCACTGCCACGAGCGTAAAACCACAGAAGCTTATTTTTTTTCACCATAGAATGATCACAAATGTCTTCTATTATGGATGAGTTAGGAGATTTATAAATGATCACTTAATTTTGACATCAAATGATCAAGTTATGGCTGAATATGGTAAAGTGGCTCAAGTTTACTAGTTTGCACATATTCACAGTCCAAGATCGCTTCAATCTCTGGAAGTCTCAGATGAGAAAGATATGACTCGGGAAGTGAAGAAGAAACAGAGTAGTAGTGACGCGTGATGTGAGACCTGATGTTGCAAAATGATAGAATGTGTGTCTCCGCAAGAACAACAAAAAGAAAGCATCACGATGTCGAAGCCTCCGCTCTGGGCATTTAAACCCATTTTTGAACCAAAATTACTGTTTTAAAAGCCAAAAACCATAAAAAAAATTGGAGAGACGGAATTTGGGGTTTCCTTTGGGTGGAAACACCATAGGAACCATGTCTTTCGAAGAGGAGAAACTTGAAGAAGACAAGAGTGAGGAATAATGTATGGCCACTTTCAACATGTTTATTCTCCTCTTTCTCTATGTTTTTCTTCTTTATGGTTTTAATTCTCTACGCACGTTTTAGTTTACCTTCTTAGAGCTAAGATGCAGCTAATGATCAGTTGAATGTATGAATTTCACTAATTTCTATTTATTGATGCTATATTTTCATATGTGCTGGAGTATTCCATTGTCTTTAATGCGTTTCTCAGGGGTATTTCAAAGAATATTTACAGGATTTCAGAGTTCGACGGAGATTGAGAAGTGATGATTGAATTAGACCATGGATGAATTACCATTTAATTATCATGTAATAGAGTATTCATGAGATTAGGTGTGGTATTGGAGGTTTCTTAAATCTTACTACAATCTTGATTTCAAGCCGAGAGAGATGTAAGATAACATATTTCTATGAGAAGTGGGATGCCTTCAAGAGAATGCCCATTTCATATTATATTGATGGAGCATTTCTAATATCCTATCATAAAGTCTTAAGCCTTTACGCCTTTTAGAAGTGGAAATCAAATGAAATCTATCTTGATCATGCATCATCCAAGAAACAAAGTAGGGTGATCAGAATAGTTTATTTTTGAGGGTCCCAAACACAACACTGCGGAGGTCCTGACAAAGTGAACCGATAGAACCAGGCTGCAAACCGAAATGTTTCTCTAGATCTCTCGGATGATGACAAAGATCACGCTGCGGTTAGTCTCACAAAATTCAGATACATTTGAATTCCTCACGACCCGAGATAGTTGGAATTGCATGTATTTCGAGGTAGAATGGGACAATCACGGGTGATCCGTGGCACAAGAGTGCATGCCACGTGGAACCAGGCTTAGGGAACATTTGGCACCTAAGTGGCCAAGTGTCATACTCCTAGAATGCATGCAAATTAGTGGGAAGTGGTTGCATGGCTTTGGTTACTGGTGACACTTGCCATGGCTTGTACCATGTGTCAAGTACCATGAGAATTAGTCTAGTATAGGGAAATCGAACTGAAGGAGTTCTTCCCTGGTGAGATCATCTAGAGAGGAAGAGAGAGGAAAACCAGAAAAAGAGGAAAATGAAGAAAAAAGAGGAACCAAGGTAAAATCGTTCGTACAATGTGGAGCTTCTTAAGCTGTTTGTTTCAACAAGTAAGGGTCTTCTCCCACCTTTAATTACTAATGTTTTCCCCATGCTGGTGAGCCACTGCCCAATAGAGAGACTCCTACAAAGGCTATTACCCAATGTCTACTTGGACACATTCAATACATATATCAACACTTAATGTGAATGATGCAATTTAATGGAACACTACATCACCATGCCAAGGAATGAGACGAGATTCACTTAAATGCATGAAAAGCCCGTTATCACAGACTCTATCACACAATGGCTAGTCAATGCGATAACATCCATCGTCGGCGAATTTCCATCCAATGATCACTTTTAAGTTAAAATAAAGTTTTTAGAAATCAAAACTTATCGATGTTTCACCCCAAGGATCATTTATTAACAAAACACGGTCTTTGGCGGGTAGTGAATTTCAGTGGTCCCACCGTGCTCCTTACGCCTTCTCACACTTTCGTGTTTCCCACCACCGGAAAATATATATAACCACATGTATCAGATATTTCACCCAAGGGGGTGTCTATCCCTACTTGCTATTACTCGACACATTTTCATTTTCATGTAAGCAATCGTGCGACTCTATTGGACTTCGTCCAATGGTACCGAGTCCACCAATCAATCACTAAGCACAGTGTTCATTCATATCATGCGCTCACACCCATGTCATGGGATGTTCCTATGCATAAATGCAACTGATGCTACCATTGCACGTCTATACCATGTCACAGTTATATGATGAATGCTATATGGACAATTTAATTTATATAATTATGTACCTTAAACAATTATAACACATGCTTATAATTTCCAAACATCACTCATTCAATGTCAATATGATCACACACATGTTAACATTTATACAACATAACATCATGATCGAACAAATGCCATCCTCCTTTTTGACTTATTTATTTTCAGTTCACTTTATTTTAAATGAACTTAGCCCAAGACATTTCCTGACTTCCGAGATTTTCGTAAAAATCTCGTCCCTGTCACTGATACCATGACCTTAAAACTCAGAATATTCAATAGCTTGTCTCAGAATTTGATGAAACTTTTCTGGGTCACTAGATTTCGCGAGACGAATTTAACGGCGTAGTTTGTTTCGTCATCCAAGACCTAGAGAATTTTCTAGGCTTCCCTGAACCATTGTGGTAATTTATTATTATTATTATTATTACATTATTTCTGCTATTTTTAAAAATTTCACTCTTCAGAGTTTACATATTCACCAACCAATTTCATATCCATTGTTTGTTGATGAAGATAATCAATTGAAGGAGTCTTTTTATTTTTATTATAAATATTTTTACTACTTACACTAAAAAGTATATATAATAACAACATGGAAAAAGAACCACTATATTGTACGAGTATTCAACTTTTGTTAGTTAGAATAATACATTAATAATACTTTCCATTAAATATTAAGTATTTAAATTTAATAATAATACTGGATTTTTAACCTTAGTCTTTTTTTCATCCATTTTTAGATTATAAGTGTATAGCTGCATTTAAATTATTGAGATTGTAGTACAAGGCTCAAGTTCATGGGAGGGGAGACAATAGTTGATGACATTTGATAGATTAGAATATCAATTTCTCTTACCGCCAATCTCAAAACCTTATTAATCGGAAGCATGATAATAACTCATGTATAAAGATTAATGAAACTAGTATATACATGTTTTTAATAAAATTGTGTAATTTATCTTTGAATAAAGTCACGATTAATTGAATTATTCTATTGGGAAGTTAAAATTAGTTATTATGCTAGCAACCCACAACCATTTTTTTATTGGTTCATTATGTCATTTCATATGGTAGTTATAAAGATTAGGTATAACAATCTTTAATTTTTTCTTAACAATTATGAAGGATAAGATTTTATTTGACTTCCCTAATAATAAGACCCAAACCATAAATGTTTTTAAGATAAAAGGACAAGAAATGCTTCATCACAGATACATAAAAATCAGACACATGCCCATCACACCCACCAAAAACTTAAGAAACTTGTTCTATTCTCATTTTCTAATCATGCAAGACTAATAAGAAAATATGAACCACAGTTTAAAAATTATTATAAAATGATTGTGAAAGTATGAAGAAAATTAACCATCACGCAAAACTAAAACAATGATGTTCCATGGATGACGTTTAAAAAATGTCATTGTTAAATAAGCATACTAAACATTGACGCTGTTCGACTATGGCACTTGGCATGGCGCCATCGATCCTGCAGACAACTTTTAAAGACACTTATTTCAAGCATCATTATATATCAGAATATCAACCTATAAGATCTCGATTTGAGCTCGACAACTCCAAGTTCCTCCTCGCTAAAGCTCAACATGTCGGTCCTCAACTTCAACCCTAACCCAATCCTTCTATCCCCAATGGAGGCCTTCACGCGATCCACCACCTGTGTTCCTCCACCAATTGCACCATCTTCGCCTTTCCTCTATTTCCTTGTCAAGAGAGGTGGTTTGAGAACCCGGTGCCTCTGCGGAAGGTGAACTTGAAATCTTCGGCTTGGGCGTTGAGACTAAGAGTGCGGCGAAAGAAAACTGAGGAGTAAAAGAGAGGGTTGCGAGGTCACCATACAGCTGCTACGCCTACTTCCGTAGATCCATCGCACAACCCGCTTTCGTATGTGGGATTCTCTCGCTTTTTCCCCTCGCTTCATTTGTTGTTTTTGCCTTTTTCTCCACTTCTGTTAGATTATTATAAGTCTTTGGTGAGTCTGATTTCAATGGTTGAAATGGCTCTCGATTTTGCTGTGTTTGGTGTTGAATTATGCAAAGAATGGACCGATTTAGAGGTGCGCCATCAAGTACATTTATTCATAGCTTCAAAAGCTTTAGATGATCGGATATAATTGGGGAGGTTAGACTTTCAACAGTGCTAGTTTCATGGAGGCAAAATGAAACTCGCCCTAATAATGAAAATGCAGATTTATCCTATTACTTTAACAAAATTGTTTCTGATCCCGGGTTAATTCTCCATTTTTTTATTTTTAATTTTATTATTTCTTCTTCTTATTTCTCACTTTCACCCTAAGGTTAGTGGCTTTTATTTCCTTTATGTCCATGATTCTTTTCTATATCCTGTGATCACTATTTTTCATTTTATTTAAAAAACAAATTAGCTAAATAAATTTCAATTACCTAAACTCACTAATTTTTCATAATTTTGGTGATTTATTGTCAATGATGGTGAACAGTGAATTTCTATTCCAAAAAATAGGAGGCTATTTAGGATGAAAGACAAGTATCAAGGTTAGAGAAGATATACTCCTCGCTGTAACAGGTTGCAGGGTGAAAGACAAGTATCAAGGCTTTTCTTTTCAAGTAGAATAAACATTTTTAATTAATAATAGCTTATGCTCAGACTGTAACTTAATTTTCCTAAATGTCGCTTTTAATGGAGTATCTTTCATGGTATTAGTTAAGAGGCCTGTGAGTAATAACATGGAGAACTAACTATTGTCGCATGATTCGATCACGCTTCCAACCCCGATCCTGATCTCTCAAGCCTGTGGTTTCCCGATCCAATCTTAATTTTTTTTCCTTGATCTATCACAGATATTGTCTTGGAAGTGAATTCAAATAATTCGTATGATCAGCAATGAACTCTGCTCTTTGATTTATGATCCAATCCTGATTTTTTTTCCCCTTGATCTTACTATTGCACATTATCTTGGAAATGGACTCAAAGAATTTGTATGATTATCTATGAGCTCTACTGTGAGATTTCTGATCCAATCATGATTTCTTTTATGCTTTGATCTTATTGTTTAATAATCCTCGGGAAGTATTTGTGAGAGTCCACTCTCGAAGTCTTCACTACAGTTCACTGCAGGCAGCGGCTTGCTTCGTGAGAAGCCAATCAAGACACGTGGAACATATGTTGAATAGAGCACTCTCACTACCAACCGAGCGCCTACCGGGTAGTGAGAGTGTTTCCCATTTCAATATGTCCCCGTGGTCTCGGGGTCTGAAAGACTGAGGCGAAACAGGTGCTGGCGGTGGGACTAGCCCTTATACCCCGTGAGTGGAGACCATGTGAAGGACCCTGGGTGTGGGTGGGACCCGGGTGGGTTTCACAATAAAAAGGCGCCTTTATATCACAGGTCCTCACCGGCCCACCAACGGAGGGTCGGGTGTCCACCACAGCTATCCCCCAGCTTCCTCATAGGCTACCCGTGGCTCGAACCCGGGACCATGAGCTTAGGGTACCCATTCAGGTAGTTCCCACTACCAACTATGCTACTAGCCAATGCAGGAGAGCGCGAGAAATACTCCCATTTCAATATGTCCCTCGTAATCTCGGGGTTCGAGCTCTCACGAGGGGCGAAAGAAAAGGGCAAAGGACTGAAATTCTCTTATACCCGTGAGTGGAGACCACATGGGTGGGACCCGGCAGGCTCACAATAAAAGGCGCTTATTGCTGGCTGCCTGCCACTCATCGCCTACCAACACGGGCTTCATCACGCAGCAGCAGTGGCTGGCCTCTCTCTCTGCGCGCTTCCGGCTGGCCCCAGCACACAGCACATGAGCCGTGAGCCACCACTACCAACCCGCCAAGAGCTCACCGGGTAAAACAGTGCCCCCATTCAACGCGCCCCGTGGTCTCTCGGGTTCGAGCCTCACAGCGAAAGAAGGCGCGCGATTAGCCCTTATAATTTCGTGAGTGGGAGACCACATGTTGGTGATAGGGTGGGACCCGGGGTGGGGCTCTCACAGTATTCAAAGAATTTGTATGATTAGCTATGAAGTCAAATTTCTTTCTTTTTTTTTTCTTCGGATTTCCTACACATTCTTCTATGAAGTTAATGCCTAATACTAAATTCCAAATCGGGTGTTGTCTAATTTTCTTGGGTCGTATGTACTCTGATCTTTTGAGTTGCTGCTCATGGCCAAAAATTATGGATGCTTCTTATATTTTTATTTTGTCTTCGCTAATTCCTAATGGTGAGATTTGAAGGATTGTTAGTAAGTTTCATCGCAAATGCATATTTGTAATCGTATGATTTAAAGTATTTCTTTTTTTTTTCTTTTTTTTTTTTTTATAGGTAAATTGAGTTATTTAGTTTGGTTTTAAGCAATGAAGGTTGCGGTTTCAAAGGAGCAAGGCAGTTTTTTTTTTTTGGTGACTGGGAAAAGAGATGAATTTGAGGTCGAGGGTTGGATGAAGGAAGTTGTGTTCAGTGAGATTCTGGTCTGATTCTTGCTTAAAATTCTGGATATCTATTAAATTCTAGTATGAAGAAAAATAACATTGTGTAATATATAGGTGAAAAACCATCAAGGAGAGTAACAATAAGAGGGGTGAACAGGTAAATTAAGAAATTGTAATATAAGAATTAAATTTTATTAATCCAAATCAAAACTATGAGATATCAAGGATAAATCAAATAATCAATCAACAATATTTAAAATTTGTTTGGCCATATGTTTCTAACTATTATGGGAATATGTTTTTATTTATTTATCATCTAACAACCCAAATTAGAAGGCAATAGAAATGTTACTAACGCATTTTAAATGGTATGCCTAATGATTTAAAGTGAAACTATTGTTCATTCTACCTACCAAAAAGTCGATGAATTAACTTGTCCTTTCACATGAAGGAAAGATATAGATACAAGATATTGTCGATGGATTAGGATATGAATTCCTCATGCCATGATAGTTTGTTGAGAAAGATAATTAATTAGGAGCCAAAGAAGAAGAAAAAACCTTTTTCTCCATACCACCTAAGCATGATATATACCATGAAGAAAAGATGTCATTCACAATAATGAATATTCTACTTTGTTAGTTAGGACAAAACATTAACAATACCACACATGGATAGAAATACAAATAACTCTGGTAGCTGATATGTTACTAAATATTTTAAAGGTAAAAAGTCTTGGTAAAGAAAAAAAGGAGTTAGAACATTTAATTAAGACTTTCAGTTTAAGGGATCTAATATGAGTTTCCTTTAACTTCTGGGACCCTCCCTAAGATTCAATACGGATTCTCAAAAAAACCTTTCATTTCGTTTAAACCTTTTTAAAAGTAAATTCGTGGAGTGAACCCATTTATACAGTTACGTTTTCCATTAAAATATTATGAAACAAGGTGGGACAAATATTATTTATTTTTAAATATTAAACCCTTAATATAAAATCGGGTAGAGTTTCCTTTGTTTTTCGGACATGTCCCAATTTACAGCACCTGTAATAAAACAATTTAATTTACTCCACAACCAACAATGAGACATCAAGTCCAACCACAACCAATTTCAAATCAAACTTTAAAATCTTTTTTTCCTAACACTATGTATATATAAACAATCTTTTTAAAACTTATACATTACAAAATAAATGTGCACAAGTAGTTAACAACAAAACTATACATTTTTCAAAATGGTGGCTCGCCACGCGGAGACAGTGTCATCGTCCGAAGGATGCCTCGAACCGCACGTCGCCTCTCGCCCTCGAAACATTTTATAAACATTTGGAAAATGGTGAGCTAAAGGAGTCATGGAGAGTATTAGCTTCATAGGGAAAATAATGTTTCCAGATATAGTTCAAATATAATGTAAATAATTGTATAGAGATCTCTATTTCATAAAATTTACTTTGTATTCTTTTCCTTTCTATTTAAATACAACGTGAAACACCTTCTATAGAGATCTCATTTTAGAAACATTTACTTTGTTTTCTTTTTCATACGCTTCAAATACAATGTAAAACAATTGTATAAACATATCATTTCCATAAAACATTTGCTTTATTTCTTTCTTTTCCATATAGATCAAATACAATATAAAATAATTGTATCAACATATCTTTTCAATATACTTTCTTTCCTTTTTGAATCCATCACATCCAATGGAACCCGCATACCGTTAACCACCGTTGGTCCATGAAAGAACCTCCGAGGAAACAGTCTTACGATCACCGATGGCCCAAAAAGGAGCCTCCGAGAAATTGTGCCATACTGTTAATCACCGTTGGCCCATGAAAGAACCTCCGAGGAAATAGTCTTACGATCATCGATGGCCCAAAAAGGAACCTCCGATAAATCGTGCCTTTCTTTTTAATACCATTGTACTATGAATTACCTCACATTATGCGTTGATAAACTTTTCGTACTTTTCACGTGCATGGCAATATGCATCACTCTTCCCTTTCCTCTATAAAAATCCCAACTCCTTTCCAATGTGTACCATGCACGCGCAAAATACTTCAGCTCGACTTTCCTTTAAACTTTATCTTTGTAACATAGGTAACCATGGATTTAAATATTTTCATATAAACATGTATATATAAAATATACATTCATAAATATTTCATTTCATATGGAAACCATAAATCATGCTTTTATAAAACTATGAATCCATAATCATTTCATATTTTTCTCAACATAATTGAAAAGTCAAGAAAGCACATTTCTTTTTTCATTTGAACATTTATAACATAGATATGAAAACATATACATTGGTAAACATTAATATATATATATATATATATATGATATATATATATATATATATATATATATATATATATATATATATATATATATTTTCATAAACATTTACATTTTCCATCACCTTAGTTATTTAAGCCATTTTTCATCCTTAAACAAAACTTTCCACCTCCACCTTGTCCTTTATCACATTCCTCCTACCAGCCATATTATCCATAAATTCATTAACATCCACCCAATCCTGCTCAATTCAAACCATTAACTATAAATTATGTTTCTTCCATAACCCTTAAGCATTTAATCACTTCCAATTGATTAAAATCAATTGAACTCAACCTCTTTTGTTCTCATGATTTTCTTATGCTAACTCATGGCAATTACTACCCCATACAATAGCCCACAACATGCCATGAAATGGTCATGCCAAAACCTGGCTATTCACAATGACATAACCAAGCAACCTACACACTTGGTGCAACCATAAATTTTCAGTCATGTTCTGTTAATCCACTGTCCTCTACAGGAATATGGTTGGAATCATGACTCAATGGACTTTCCATAGAGTCCAAGAACACCCAAAACGGAGTTCTGACGGTTAGCTATGGCCTTCCGAAATCGAGGCCATGACCATTGTGCCTCTGGAATTGCAGGTCGGTGCACTTTGAATGAATTTCTGAGTCCTAAAGTGTCGGAATTTGGATATACCTATTTCATAGAGATATGTTTTCCTATAAGTTTAGTTTATCCATCAATTTGAATCACTCAATTCGGATGAGTGATGGCTAAGTTATGGCCAAAATACAGTCACAGAGTCTTAAAAACATAACAAAAACTCGTCTCGAACATAACTCCACTTTGAATGCATTTTTGAGTCCAAATGGGTCGGAATTTGGATAGACCTATTTTAAGGAGAAATGTTTTCCTATAAGTCTAGTGTAGTTAGCAATTTGAATCACTAAAATCGGATTAGTGATGGCTGGTTATGTCAAAATCCGGGCCATATGGGCTCGAGAAAAAACTGACAACATCTCGACACACACATGCTCTTAGACGTAAATTAATCTCGGGATAGAGAAAACTTTCACTTCAAATGGCCTGATTTCACGGGACACAACCTTTCTAAGTTTCCGTGAAAACCTAAACCTTGGACCTTGGTAGAATCATGTGATTCTGGTATCCACATGTAGCCCCTCACTACAGATCAACTTTACTCGACTCCAACAGATCTCGAATCACTAAACTGGTGAATTGAAGATAGAAGATTACCTTTATCGCCTCTTCTCTCTTACTCTCTCTCTACGGTTGATTGCACCAAAAATGAGATCTTTCGCAGGTCGATTTTTTGTGTTATTTATACATGAGACACGTGGCTCACGTCGTGCCACATGTCACGTTTCCTTTGGTCCGTTTTCGTCCCGAAATAATTTATTTCGTTCCGGTTTTAGTTTTATCTATCTTAAGTGGACATTATTTAAATATTTGACATTTTTTGGGATTTTCTAAAATCTCGTCGGGTCCACTCGACGCCACGTCGACTTCGTGAAAATCCGACCGTCTTGAATTCAACGAAATTTGACTGGGTAATTAGATTTTATGAGACGAATTCAACGGTGAAGTCCGTTTCGTCATCCAAGATCTAGAAAATTTTCAGATTTTCTATGGTAAATTACCATTTTGCCCATTTTTAGAAAAATTGCATTTTCACCCCTTAACATAATTTCATTTACATATATTTCAGCTTCTTTGGACTCAATACATTATTATGAACATTTTTTATTTTCGGGGCTTGTTTTTCAAAATTTAATAGTCCATCCACTATTTCTACTAAATACTTAATCAATAACATAAAATTTCTATTCATGAAAATCGTAAATTTGGGGTCTTACAATTCACTTCTTCTTACAAAATTTAACCAAAATTTAAATATCATACTTGACTAAAAACAGGTGGATATCGTAGTTTGCATCCGATCTTCACGCTTCCATGTCAAGCCTCTATGCCGTGATTCAGAATTCACAACACCTTCACTGAAGAATCACTGTTCAAGAACTCGATCCTTCAATCAATAATCCAACCCGCTGGATTCTTTAAC
Source organism: Tetrastigma voinierianum (assembly GCA_016808115.1). Taxonomy (NCBI): domain Eukaryota; kingdom Viridiplantae; phylum Streptophyta; class Magnoliopsida; order Vitales; family Vitaceae; genus Tetrastigma; species Tetrastigma voinierianum. The sequence continues at coordinate 168,233 of JAEQBH010006082.1, forward strand.
ACGTGAAGGATCTACTATATACTTTTTAGCGATAGAAACATATACACACTGCGTACTGTCACCCATGGCAACCTCAATCGATACGCTACCTCCCATTCTTCTTTCCACAACTTATAATCCATGACAGCGGGACTTAACTTCCCTTTCTTCGAATCGCAACACCCTCTTTCCAGTGATATCTTCTAAATACTTGATCCCCCTAATTTGCACTCCAGATCCTCCTTCGTTATCAAAGATAACTTTTCTATCGATTCAGGTTATCTTTAATCATCCTCTGATAACTTAACATTATCTCATTATGACCTGAAAATTATGGATCTAATAATTTTCTCCTGCCCTACCCATCCCAACATAATGGAGTTCAACACTTCCTTCCATATAAGGCCCTCGTGTGTCATTTCAATGCTTGATTGAAAACTATTGTTATATGTTCCTAATGAATATGGGATGTCTATCCTAACTCTTAAACCCAACACAAACCTTGAGCATATCTTCCAATGTCTCGTATGGTTCTTTCGCATTGGCCATCCACCGAGGATGGAAAGCCAGACCGGAAATGTAACCTAGTACTCAGAAGCTTCTTCCGACAGTGACTCACCTTGATACCTTCCAGGTACTCCCCAGGAATCTCCGCTAAGGAGTCCCATTGTACAATCTCGTGGAATGCACAAAGGCCCCACCTAAAGAGAAGTAAATACCCGCAGCACTATAATACCTCTAAATATGCAGATAATCACACCTACTCCATTCATACAGGTCAACACATCGATAGTACTGAACTAATGAGTTTAATATCACGTCGTAGCATTCTAAGAGTATTTGCGACCTGGTTACAATGAGATTTAGTCAGATCCCACAAAACAAGGACAGAGAGGTGGATAGAGCATCACAGCTTGTCGATAGCAGTTGAATTGCAGGTAGCCCTACGAATCGGTTCGACCTGTGAGAACAGATGAACAATAGCAAGAGATACAAATCTGAGTGGCATAGCTTATAAGGAATTGAACATTTTAATCAAAGATTTCTCTCTCTCAAACCCTCCTGCTCACTTTTGCAGCCCTCTCGTTTAAAACATTTCACAAAACCCAACTTTACCCAAGTCCAACATACGCATCATCTAAATAAATTAGTCACAACACAATGTTAAGGAAAACATAACTGAATTGTTCACAAACACGCCAAGCACAAACATGTATAGTCATCAAGTAATAAATAACCATGAAATGTACCATAACCATGAGTATAAAAATAGTTATACCATATTTAGAAAATCAACAACGGCCCATACCATACCCATCATAAACCGCCGGTGCTTCACCACGACACCGTGATAACTAATGAACCTCAGGGTTACACCGCCATCACGTGGCAACTAACAAACCTGAGGTGAACGCCATCACGTGGCAAATTCAACGCTTCTCGGGCACCACCATCACGGGCAATCTAACAAACTTCCGTGCAGACGGCCACCACGCGGGTAATTAATAAACCCTCGGGCAAGCCCCGCCACCACAAGGCACCCAATGAACCTCCGAGTAAACCCGCCATCACGTGGCACCTAACAACCTCCGGTAAACTTCTGGCCACCACACTTAACAAACCGCAACCCCGGCCATCACGTACACTAATAAACCTCCGAGTGAACTCCGTCCATCACGGTCCTAATAACTTCTCCGGGTAAACCCGCCATCACGTGGCAACTAATAAACCTCCGGTAACCCGCCATCACGCAGAACCAATATAACCGCTCCCTCTCACATGTACCTTCCAACAATACCGTATTAGAGTCACCACAAAATCTCAAGATCCACCTTTTAACAATAATTTTTCAAGATAGTTTGCTGCAACCTCAATCCATGTACTCAAAAATATCCAAACACCACCAACTCATCCACGAACACAAGAAAACTTGCAAATAATTGAAATATTGACAAAATTCACATGAAATAATGTTAACTTGCTGCATCAACTGAAAATCGTTTGAATGCAACTAACCATCCGATCACAAACATATGTGTAAAGCACGCTTTATCACAATAGATATCAACATAATACCCCAAATCATTTAAAGTAATATAAACCACAACTAGACTGAGGAGACGTTTCAACTCGCTTCCCGTAGATCGTCTTCTGCCCTCTGCACAAGTGAGTGCTCATAATATAGCCAAAATATCACTTAGGTCTAAATAACTGAACCAACAACATTGAATGCCCCTAAGGTCTTAGAATAATTTTTAGAACTATGAAATCATCCTAATCAGACCCATATATCCACTACACGTGCCCATCGGCCCGATATCTTCCGTAATGAAGCTTTTCACGGAGTTAATTTTCTAAATGGAACCATCCAATAATCTAAAGATCCACTTCTACTAATACAACTTCAATTTTTCCAAATTTAGATCAACTGCACTCTATTTCAACTCGACTCTCGGTAATTACCCGAAACAACCTAAAAGAAACCTAACCAAACGATGTCCAAAATTTATAAACCACAATATCAATGGAAAGCCCAAGATAATCAGAACCGGCACACCTTGGTCCAACAGTCGGTGGCCGGAACCCGGATCTAACCTTCGCCGATTTTGCCTTCGCCAGAACTTCCAAACGTGAGGAATCTGCAAAAGGGACCACGAGATGATCTGTAATGGTCCCAAAACGGTGGAAAGGAGCTATGGGGTACCCCAGCATGGAAAATCAAAAATCCGCGACAAATCAAGCAACGGCCGCCGCTTCTTCCGCCGGGATCCCGCCACATCTGGCGCTGGGCCATTTGAAACTTCAGCCACCGGCTTATTCCGGCAATGGCGCACCCCCTAGGCCGGCGCGTGTAGCACGGTGGTGATGCGCCGCCTCATTTTGTGCAATCTTCCACGGCTCGCAATGGTTCAAATGACCCACTCGGGTCCACAAGTTTAGAGAATTTTTCTCTAGGGTTTTGGGAGCTCAAGAGGTGTTTTTGGGGCTAGGGTTTCCTTTGGCATCACAAGTTATGCTTATATAGGGCCTAGGGTTGCTTTCGGGTAAAATTGAAGATTTAATTGATGATCGTTAAAACATCGTCGTTTGAAAATTAACGGGTTATAACTTCTTTATCCGTAAGTCGGATTTTGGACGCTCGAATCTGCCTATGAACTCAGACGACGAGGCCTACTAAATGATGTCTTAGTTAACCTAAAACTATTCATCCTCGAAAAAGTCAAACTGTATTTAATTATCAAACTTAATAAACTTAATAAACTTAGTCAAACTCAGATATTTGGTGCGGGTCATTACAATCTACCTCTAAAGACAATTTACCCACGAAATTCGCACTGTATTATGGAAGGAGATTATGATACTCCGCTCCAAGATCCGTCTCCCCCCGCTCCCAAGTCGCCTCGACTTTAGTGGTTTCTCCAAATGGCTTACTAAGATATGGCCTGCCATAACCTTTCTCCTAACCGTGAACTCACTAGTCGTCCCATAGGATGTCATCCTTTCACCAATCTCTCGTGTCTCCATCACATGTGAGGAAATTCGAATATACTATGTGAGTAATGGAGACGTGGAACACATTACGGACTCAAGAAAACTCCTCCTGCAGAAGTCAAATCTATAGGCCACGGACTTATCCTCCCAATAATCTCAAAAGGTCCGATGTAGCGAGGATTTAGCTTTCCTCTTCCCAAAGCGTATTTCACCTTCCAAGGAGAGAGTTTTAAAATACTCGATCCGGTCCCAAACTCAAGATCCTTTAGAATATCCACATAACACTTAAATATTCATCCAAACGTATGCTCAACCACCAATAAGCTAAGGGTGGGCATACAATCTTTCCATCCTCAAAAACCCTACAGGTCCAACTTTCATGTCACACAGCTGGTCTCGTACCTACAATCTAAGGTGGAGGGAAATAATGGGGATGAGTTCGACAACTCAGTAGTGAATCCCCTAACAAGCCATGCTCATAAACATTTCAATTATACATAATTCAAGATATCTCAAAACATGGAGCATTTCATATATATTAGGTTGATGATGAAACACATAAATGCAATACTGCCACCATCTCAACCCTCATCGCTGATTCTTTCAGCCAACTGTGGACTAGCCAATCATCCTGCAATGACAAATTGTTGGGACTTACCACCCAAGGATATGCCCACATCCATATATTCCATGACCTTCCGGGATTACGCCATGGACTAGTCTATCGTCCCGTGTCCATTACATCAATCCCGACTTCCTCACACATTCTCATACTCCATGTCAGTGCTTTAAACACTCTCACTCAAGCATTCAACCACATGGATATTTAAAAACATCATAAAAATTAATTAATCTTAAGATTTCCATATATAAAAATATGCATTATATATCACTAGAAAATCACATACTAAAGCAATTTTAATGGTACAAAATTCCCACAACATCAAACCACAGATACCAGGAGAAGGTTAAATGATCCCCTACCTTCCTCGATCCTAAAAATCCGCAAGTCTCCCAAGGAAGTCAAACCCGGTGACTACTCCAAGGATCTGCAAATAACAAGTCATAAGATTCCTAGGGCTCTCACAACTGCGGTCATGTAAAATTACTCAAGTGGTCTATTACTTATCACCACTGACTAATGTGATATTCTTATACCTTCCAACATAAACCTGGATCCCCCAAGTGCACTCTCTCTTACACTTACTAGGATCAACATTTAACACTCATTATTAGGGTTACACAAACAACGCACCAAACGCCAAACACCTCTTGTATTCCTATCTCCATATTGCTCATTTGAAGATAAAGTGCTAAGAGTTCCTTTCCAAGTGGAATCACTCAATTCGGAGCAGAAATGATCAAGTTATGGCCAAAATACTAATGACCGCCATAACGTAAAATCCAGCCCACAAAAATGCCGTAATCTATGATTTTCCCACTTTTTTCCATAAGTTTCAACCAAATCAATAATCCCAATACTCAAAACACACATCAAAGCCACTCTATTCAACTCGAAACATCTTCCAAAACACATCTTAAACAAGAATCTAGGGTTCTGCCAACTCATCACTCAACTAATCTAAGGTTAGGATGAAATCCTAACTTCCAAAAGAGAGTAATCCATGGAATCATCCCCATAAAACTTCACAAACCTTTACACAAATAACCAAGGATTAGGGTTTTACTACCCCAAATCCTTCAAATCTAGGGTCAGAGAAATTCCCCCAACCAAACCCTAGAAAAGAACCATTTTACAAGAATCAAACCAAATAACCTTTACCTTTTCGCCCAATCTCCTTTCCTAGTCAAACAATGAAGTGGTCCTGCTATTTTTGAGAACCCTTCTATGAACCTGCGGTAATACCCTGCTAATCCTAGGGAACTCCGCACTTCTGTCATTGTAGTTGGTTGCTCCCAATTTGTCGCTGCTTCTACTTTCTAAGGATCCACATGAATGCCATCGCCAGGAAACTACATGTCCGAGCCCCACTCCTGGCCAACCAAAATTTCATTTGTCAACTGGTGGCAACTGTATTGCCTTTTTAAAGTCTCCGCAACACCAAACCCAAATGTTCATGTTCCAACTCGCTTCGAGTACACCACCGGGAGATCGCCGATGAAGACAAATGGACAACTGGACGGCGCGGACTAAGACTGCTCATTAAATCCATGAAAGCCGCCAGTATCGTGAGTCCGAAAGACATCACTAGAAACTCAACGCACATATCTCGCCTTTCCTAATCCCGTGATTGGGAATGTCCGATTCCCTAATCCTTAATTGATGGTACCCTCGATTCAAGCCAACTCGAGAACACTTCACCGAGCCTGATCAAATAGGTCATCAACCTAAGCAAAGGATATTGGTTACTTAATGTAGACCTTATTCAACCTGCTCGTAGTCTATACACAACCTCTAAGTGCCATCAGGAAGAAGAACTATATTCCAAGAATAAATGAAACAAATTCAATTCCAAGGATAAGGTTAGGAAGGTATACAAAACACTGGATGAGTCGTGAAAAAGAATGTACAAACCCAAGGAATTTAGAAACCTAGAGCTCGATACTCAGTCGACAGATTCGAATCCTGATACCCTTCCAGTGGCACTCTCGTGGTCCCGCCTAGTGGAGTCCCATTGTACAATCTCTAGGGAATGCACAAAGGGGCCCCACCTAAAAGAGAAGTAAATACCTGCAGCACTATAATACCTCAAATATGTAGATAAATCCACGACCGACCTATTCAAGGGTAGGTCATAACCACATCATACATAAAAGGAACTCAATGAGTTTAATACTAAAGTCAGAGCATTCTAGGGTTACAAATGAGATTAAATAGATCCCACAAAACAAGGACATATAGGTGGGATAGAGTACTGCAGTTGTCGTAGATAAAGCTGTCGACCAGCGCGAGGTAGGCCCTACGAACTGTCTGGACCTAGAGAACAGATTTAAAACAATAATATGAGATAATAAATCTTAGTGAGTGGCATAGTTTATAAGGAAATTAACATTTTTAAATTTCAAAGATTTCTTCTCTCAAAACCTTCCGTTCACTCTTTTGTAAAGTTCCCCGTTTAAAACATTTCACAAACCCAACTTTACCTAAAGTCCAACATATGCATCATTCTCAAATAAATTAGCCGACACAATGTTAAGGAAAACATAATCTGAACTGTTCACAACACAAAGCCAAGCACAAAACATGTATAGTCATCAAGTAATAAAACAACCATGAAATGCACCATAACCATGAGTATAAAAAAAATAGTTATACCATATTTAGAAAATCAACAACGTCCATACCACATACCCATCATAAACCGCCGGTAAGTCGAATTCACGACAATCGCGACAACTAATGAACCCGCGGGTTACACCCGCCACGTGGCAACTAACAAACCTCCAGACCGCCATCACGCGGCAACCAACAAGCCTCCAAGGTATCTCGCCACGCGGCAAACTAACAAACCTCCAGGTAGACCCGGCCATCACGTGGCACTAACAAACCTCCGGGCAAGCCCGGCCATCACGTGGCACCTAATAAACCTCCGAGTAAACCTGGCCATCACGTGGCACCTAAATAACCGCTCCTTTCTCACGCATCTTCCAACAATACCAGATTAGAAATACCCACAAAATCTCAAGATCCACCTTTTTTAACAATAAATTTTCAAGATAGTTTACAACTTCAATCCATGTACTCAAAATATCCAAACACCACCAACTCATCCACGAACACAGTAAAACTTGCAAATAATTGAAATGTTGACAAAATTCACATGAAATAATAACTTGTTTTATACGAAATCGAAAATCATGTTTGAATGCAACCAACCATCCGATCAAAACAAAGATATAGGTAAAGTATTTTATCACAATAGATATATCAACATAATACCCTATAAATCATTTAAGCATAAAACCACATCGACTATAGACGCCGCCCCGCCTCCCGCAGACTGCCTTCACTCAAGGTGAGGCCTCGTAATATAAATAAAATACATTCAGGTTCAATAACCTAACTAACAACATTGGAATGCCCCTAAGGTCTTAGAATAATTTTTAGAACTATGAAATCATCCTAATTGGACTCCGACATGTCCAATTACACAACAGTCCCATAGGCCCTAAGATCAAAATTGGGCTTTTCGCCCTGGAGCTAATTTCGAAATTGAACCGGTCTAATAACTTCTAAAAACATCCACTCTCACTAATACAACTTCACTTTTTCCAAATTTGACTAATCGTACTACTTCATCCCGACTTCCCTAAGAATTACCCGAAATAACTCAAAATGAAACCTAACCAAACGATGTCCAAAATTTACAAACCACGTATCAATGGAAAGCCCCCCTCCAAGCATAGCATCTCAGGAACTCATTGGTACTATTACCTTGGTCCAAAGAAATGCGGGTGGCCGGAAAACTCCGATCTAACCTTCCGCGACGAGCCGTTGTAACTTCCTAAACGGTGAGGAATCTAAAAAAGGGACCACGATATGAGTTCAGAAGGTCCAAAATGGTGGAAAGGAGCTATGGGTGGCTCGGCGGCCGGAAAATCAAAATCCGCGACAAATGGGCGTGCCCGCCATCACCGTCTCCTCGGCTAGATCCCTTGGCCCGGCTTGGTCGGAATTTTTCACCACGGCCATCCTGGGCAAAGGGCGCATTTCCAGCCGGCGCTAGCATGGTGGTACGGTGAGGCGCCTCCTGTGCAATCTTCCACGCCGAATGGTTCAAAGCCTAACCCAATTAGTCCACAAGTTTGGTGAATTTTTCTAGTGTTTTCGGAGCTCAAGAGGTGTTTGGGGGTTGGTGGTTTTGGCATCACAAGTTATGCTTATATAGGCCTAAGGTCGCCGGTAAAAGTTTGAAGACGCTTTGGACACGTTAAAACACTCGCTTGAAATTACCCGCTATAATCTTTATCCGTAGTCGGATTTGACGCTCGACCCGCCTTATGAACTCGTGACGAATGCAGGCCTAAGAAATGATTTCTTAGTTAACCTAAAACTATTCCTCCTCGAAAAAGTCAAACTTGGTCAACTTGGTCAATCTTGGTCAAACTTAGTCAAACTTAGTCAAACTCGTATTATTTGGTGCGGGTCATTACATCTCTATAAGCTGGGCTAGAATCGGGAAGTAAATCGTGGATCTCTGTTTGATACTATCGATACCGGCATCGTGAAGTCGCACAATCTCTTTTACATACAACTCAGCCAACTTCTCAATTGAGTCACTATTTTTCATAGGTAGGAAATGGGCTGATTTCGTCAATCTATCAACAATCACCCATATCGCATCATAACCACTCTGGCAATGCGGCAGTCCTACCACAAAATCCATCGTGATTTTCCTATTTCAACCGAGGGACTTAAGAGGTCAGAAGAGCCCCGAGGTCTTTGATGTCAAATTTTTGACTTGCCGACAAATGAGATACATATGGAGACAAATCCTGCAACATCTTTCTTTATACCCCTCCACCGCAGTGCTCCTCGTGTGTATGATACATTTTAGTGCTTCCTTGATGCATTCTATATGCGTAAGAGTGAGCCTCTTCCATGATTTATTTCTTTAATTCTCCCACATCCGGTACACATAATCTGTGACCCATCATCAATGTACCATCTGATCGTACTGAAAATCCCTTCAGCTGCCCTGACTCAGCTTTAATCACGGTCGGATCTTGAGTTTGTAGCTCCATATCCCTGGCCTACTCCGCACTAGACGAACACAGCTGTAGCTAGTAAAGCTCCAGATCGCCAACTCTAGTCTCACACTCCTAAAACCTCAATTCCACAAGCTCCAGGGAGGTATACAAATTTTAAGTGAGATATGAAACCTATAGATTTCCTATCGAGAGCATCGCCACCACATTAGCCTTTCCCCTGATGGTACTACCGCTGCACTCATAATCCTTAATGAGTTCAACCCACTTCCCTCTGGTCTCATATTTGTTTAACTCCTTCCCTCCGTGTGAATAAATATTGGGTGTGCTCTTGATGTAAAATTCTGCATGGAACTGGTATGGCAATGCCTCCATATCCTCAGAGAGCAGCGATCAAGCAACAACCAACTCTAGGTCGTGTGTTGGATAATTCTGCTCATGCTTCTTCAATTGTGTCGAAGCATATTGTAACACCCCGAAATATACCCTAGCAATTTTCGGACTTGTTTAGGGTATATTAAAAGTTAAATATGAATTTTCGGAAAATAAAACGAGAGATCTTTGAAGTTTTACAAGATACAAGGGCAATCTCAGAATTTGTTAAAAGGATATGAAAGTCATAAAAGAGGAAAGATTAGGGGTCAAATGAGAATATGGCATAAGTTGAATTTCAAAAAGGGAAGAATCTAAGGACCAAAATGCAATTATGAAAACTTAAAGCAAAAAAAAAATGGATTTTTACTTGGCCAAACATGGCCTTAAGGGGAAGATCAAAATATCTTATATTTTGGTCTCCAAAAGAGAGAGAACCGGGAGAGAGGGAGAGAATAGAAGGGGAGAGGAAGGAAGAAGAAGAAGAGGAAGAGGAGAAGAAGAGCAAGCAAAGCCAAATGAAGGTATGGAACTTGGGATTTTTGTATGGACCTATGAATTCTTGTATGAATTTCCATACAATTACTTGAATTTCCATACAATTATATGGGTTTCTTGAATGTAGGGTTGAGTAAAACCCTAGGCCTTGTATAAGAGATGAATAGAAAGCATGGTTGAGTTCAATAGAGTTCATAAGAGGTGTATTGAAAGATAATTTGAGTAGAAAATAGATTATAAGATGACTTTGAAATGGTTTTGAGGTGTATATGAAGTATAGAGTTGATTTGGGGATCAAAAATATGGAAAAAGGGGAGAAAATACACATTCTGGAAATTTTCGGGTCATGTGTACCGGTACACCCTTCCAGAACTAAATGTGTACCGGTACAAGTTAGGGGTGTACCGGTACACCCCTGTTATGTTTTCCAGTTTTGACCAGTTTTTGTATTTTAGCCATAACTTGCTCATTTCTTATCCGAATTGAGTTATTCAAGTGGCCAATTAAAATAGACTTCAAGGAGAATCAAACCTAAAGAAATAGGAATCGTCAAATTATGGCTCTATGTGGTCCAAAATCTTACCTAAAGGGACCATGTGCAAGCCAATTCCTGCATTCATTTGAACATAGAGTAGTCCGAAAGAGCCTGACGCATCTTGAGTTCCGGCGGTTCGACCAAGTGATTCCAGTTGGAATAGAACCCCTTAGCACCTTAGCTTTAAAATGAGTATAATGAAATAGTGTAAAAATATGAAGTTAAGACCCCGGAAAATGAGTAATACAAACTGTTCCTAGAAAAATCTATGAATGACTAGTTGGCATAAAAATGCCATAACTTTTATTTTGATGATCCATCGATTGATTCCAATTCTAAGTAAACTAGATTCATAAGAGGAATGAGAATATATGAATGAGGTGTGATCCATAGACATCATACTTATAAGTATATGAAGTGCTATATGTACAGCCATGAAACAAGGAAAATAAAGAAAATGCAATATGTATAGATGTGTCCAAGAAAACATGAATATGATAGGTGTAAGTCATAAGATATGATAAGATAGGATAGAACATGTCATAAGATATGATAGTCTAAAGTACACGAATGATAGACACATATGAATATAAGCTTATATGATGTAAACATATGATTGTCATACATAAACGAATAGATGGAACATGATAGAAATATAGAAAGTATATGAATAGATGAAGACATGATAGGAATACGTAAATGATATGAATATATGATAGATATACCGAAATTAATAAGATGGTACATTCTAGGAACACATGGTTGAAAGGCATAAATGATAAGAACAATAGAAATAAGCAAAATATGACAAAGCATAGGAATGTGTACATGTACATGAATGATAGGTACATATATGAATATATGAATGAGTAAAAGCATACATGATAGAAATATATAAAGTATAGGAATAGCTAAATCAGGATATGAAACGCATAAAGGATATGATGCATAAATGATATAAAGGAATATGAATAGATAAAGATATATATATGACTATATGAATACAAGAGTGCATAGACATTCATGATATATGACAGATTACATATATGATACGTGACAAAACTAAATGATAGCAAAAGATATGAATATATGTATTATAGAGAAATATGAGAAACTGGTGAAGGAAACTACGTAATGAGAACAAATACGCATTAGTGAATAGATATGTACGCATAAGCGATCATGATAACAATAGTTATTCATGCTTATGAAATATGTTCGAAATATGATATGAAAAAATATCCGGATTGTTCCGCTAGAACTTGGTAGAGGGATAGATAGGCATGCCTATAGGAAGATACAAATTTGTCATAAAGATATGGTCTATAAATGCATATCGAGGCCCCGCTTGAATCGAAGTGACATAGGATCCTGTTTGGATCAGCCCAAAGGTCACCATAATAGATGCAGATCAACGGCCTCAAGAGCGATAGTACCTCAGTACAAATAGTATAGGCAGGTCACCGTCTCGCATGTTGATGATACCTTCGGTATTAATCGATAGAGATCAATGCCTCAGTACAAAGGATAGTACCTTCTGCACACATAGTTATTTCCCATCCCTAAGGTATTCGTAGACATGAAACCTAAAAGGAAATGATATGTATAGAATAGATGACATGATATATAAAGTATAGCACTCATTTATGCGATGAAAGTATAGACAGCTATAAGAACAAGAGGTAATGTACAAGATGACAAACATGAAAAGTATATGAATGCGACAAAGGTATAAAAGAGAAAAGCATATGAAAAGCACAAGATATGGCAACTATATGAAAAGTATAGTATATGAAAACCATAGTATATGAATCATATGAAAATATATGACAACATATGCAAGTACTTAAAGAGAAAGCCATATGAAAGTATAACGGGCAATTATAGGAAATGAGCGATTACATGAATATAGGTATGAAAGCGATTACATGTGAATATAGTATATAGAAAATACAAAGTATAGAACATGAAAAGGATATGAACAAGTAAAGTACAGAAAGTAGATAAAAGAGAAAGGTATATGAAAAGTATAGTATATGGAAAACATAGGAAAATATAGTACATGAAAAGTATCAGATGAAAGCATACAAAAGTACCATATATGAAAAGTATAAGATTATAGATAAAGATCTGAGGACAATTATAAGATGAGTTATATGAAAGTATACGAGATATGAAAGTATATGATACATGCACACACTACTAGAAAAAAGGTCTACATTGACATATTTTTTGTTGACTTAAGCCCATATATGTCATTATATATTGTTTTAATCGAAAACAATGACTTTTATAATTTGTGTAGGAAACCATGACATATATGTAAATAAAAATGGTGAAAATCATTTATCATTTAGCTAGCTTGACTAAAATGATAAGTCAATATATGATTTTAAAAATATATGTCATTGCAATTTTAATATAATGATCTAGAATGACCTATGTATTATAAGTTAAGATATCATTGTTATAATTATCTGTCAAGATTCCTTATGGTATTTATAGAAAACAATCCCTTATCTTCTCAAAACCCCAAATTCATTTTGGGAGCTTAGGGTATGTGACTCTTTGCTTTGAATCCTACCTAATCAAAATCTTCCTTCCATTTTGGAGTATAATCCGACTCTTATTGTAGGGAATTTCTGTTTGAGACCTCAAAGGTATGAAATTGGAGTTTAAGTTTCCTATATATCTTCTTGAAATGGGTATGTTAGGGTTTAGAATAACTCTGTTTCAAGTTATAGGATTGGGTAGGTTAGGGTTCTGGATTCTCACAATCTTTGTTTTGGAATTATCTTCTTGTTAGGTTTCATGTCAAATGGGTTCTCATTTCCTTGGCATTTTCATGGCTTTGAATGGGTTTTTACCTCTTCTAGACAAACTGAGGGTGAAAAAATCTTCGGCCTTTCATTGCCATCTCGAAAATCTTCATTTGGATGTATAATTTGGCTATTATTTTAGTGCTTTATTTTCTAAGTATTTTCATCCCAAACTGCAATGGGGGATGATGAGAAGGTGGAGAGAGATGCAGAGTTTTTCTTCGTCTTAACATTTGAAAGAGTAATGATAACATAAGAGTTAGTTAACCTTGACACAAAATCAAGCAATCTTTTAACCTTGACATACATGTCTGTCAAGCTTGATTTAACCTTGATATAAAATATAAACAACTTTGACTTATATAAATGTCAAGCTTGCTTTAAACTTTTCTTGACACTGGCATAGATGACATATATGAAAAGTAACCTATCTTAACAGATATACCTTATCTTGGCCAATTGAAAAAGCGTGCGTAAAGCCCCACTTCTTGTAGTGACGGAATATCTGAACATGAAAGGAAATGAACATGATAATTATGGGATATGTAAAGTATAAACTTAGATACGATAGAAGTATAGATAAAAGATATGCGAACATAGAATATGTACCGAAAGAGATGGACATACAATAGGCAAAGTATATGTGATAGATAAGTAATTAAAGTTATAGAAATAAGTATAGATATATGAAATGCATATGAATAAGTTTGTGACAGTCGCCATTGGTGGTTGTCCATGCTTATGTTCCCACTAAGCGTAAAGCTTAGCGCGGTGTGTCAGGTGTAGGTGTCTGGCGAAGACAAGGATAGAGGATAGGGCGTTCCACATCGACCAAACGGGCCCATTTCGGAGATAGGTGCTCACCGGCCGCTGGCACCACAATCTCTGATGTTTTGTAATAGAAAATGTACATGTATAGGTAAATGGGACTTTGTATATGTGTATAGATTGTGATGGACACCACTCCGGTGGTAGTTCTTTTGTATATGTAAAATGATTTTTGTTATTACAGAAATTATTTGTATACTACGAATGCAAATACGGTATGAAAAAAACAGTCAATGAGAGTCCCAGTACAGTATAAGATATAGACAGTATAGTATAGTATAAATAGCATCACGCCCCCGACTTTGGTTCGGATCCGCCAACCGAGTAGGACCGGGATCGGGGGCGTGACACTTATGCTATCACATTTTCATGTTGCATTAACACACACCCTAAATACACTTTGGATGCATCACCATTACCTTATATATCCATCTGCTATACGATGGAAGTGTAGGCGAAATTTGAGGTCAATGCCTTTTAGTTCATCGAGCTTTGCGACATGCCTCTAATCATCTGAGCTTTTCCTCTTTCATTGTCAATTTAGTCAAAGGAGCCGCTAATAGCCGAAAACCCCTCGACAAACTTTCGATAGTACCACAGCGAGCCAAGCTTCGTATCTGTCACATTCGTGGGTGGTTTTCCAATTCCTGATTGCCTCGATCTTTTGAGGATCGACATAAACCTCTATTTGAAATCACATGTCTAGAAGCTGACATTGTCTAACGGAACTAGCATTTACTAAATTTGGCATACAACTGATTTTCCCTCAGAATCTGTAAAATAACACTCAGATGCTCCTCATGATCTTCCTTATGGCCTGAATAGATCAAAGTGTCATCAATGAATACTATAACAAACTGATCTAAATAAGGCTGAAATATCCTATTCATAAGATCCATAAACAACAAATTGTTAGAGTCGATAACTGACCCCAGGCTAGCTGTATTATATTATTTAAAAGCGTCTTGGGAACATGCTCTGACCGGATCTTTAATTGATGGTAACCTAACCTTAGATCAATTTTCGAAAATACCCTCGCTCCCTGTAATTGATAAAAAGATCGTCGTCGGAGTGAGCCAGGTGTACAGTGGTTTAATATTATCTTTATTAATATAAACTCATTGCACAATCTTAGGAATTAAGCTCTGCCACATTTTCTTCTAAACGTGGGGCTTCAGAGGAAGCGTGCCGGCACATTACAAGTACCAACTAAACTCGTACCAACCTTTCAATTCTTTGACTCTGATGATTGTTCTTGTAAGTTTTGAGACAGTTCTGTCACATTGAAATTAATGCCGAAATCAGTCTACCATAGGAGATGCTCACTGTAAGTTCTTTAAAGAGTATGCGGAAAGATCTCACATTATCGGATATCTTCCAGGTTGACTACCTTATCCCTCACCTCAATGGCATGGCCCAAAATTTGCCCACGATATGACTTATCTTACTAGCCTTCTCAAACATCATAATATTGTTAGGTAGTGTCTTCCCTAACTTATAGAACAAACCTTGTCTCCCTTGATGCATAGAGACCTAACCTCTTTCATTTCAGTCGTGTAACGCGTTATCTGAATTAATGATCATTTTGGGGTGGCATCAGAACAGCCGATTCTAATAATATTAAGTCGCCCGGGAAACTCACGGCCTCGATAATCACCTGCTATCGGATAAGAAGCCTCTCTACGCTAGCTAGTGAAGATCCCACGTAGGAAGAGATTCCATTATGTTGTAGTCCCATGGGTTTGGACTGACAGCATTTGTTTCAAACGTAGAAATAAAAGAGATGTGTAGCTCAGGGTCTATGAGCCATGAGCGTGGGATGAGAGAGTGATGCACATGCCGGGAGCGACACTGGGCATCTGTTGGGTAATGGCAAATGCCGACACAGGTCGTAGGGTCGGCTTTAGAGAGGTCCTTTGGTTGGTGAGCCTCGACTGTTCAGCACACTAGGTCTCTCTTAAGAAGGAGTAGAACCTCTGCAAGATTGCCCCCTCGATCCTGACCTCTACCCGGTTGTGAAATGGCCTTTGTGCGGTGCCCTTACATAGTGACCCTGCTTGGGAGCTAGTATGGACCCATTCCTTTGCAAATGTCCTAGCGTCCACATCGTAGCAAAATGTCGGTACCCCGTCTACACTTTCCCTCATGAGGCCTTCCACTTCTTTGCATTCTTGTCTTGTGGTCGAAGAGTTCGGTCGGTGGTTTCTTGAGACTCGATGTTGTTGCCTGACTTTTGTCTTACCTGACTACCGCGAAGTGGTTTCCTCCCTTTGACTTTTCACTGGATCCACCTGAGTCCAGGTAAAATCCATCTCTCTTTAGCCCTTACCGACCTGTCTGATATGAGGGCTAATCGAGCTCCCTCTCGTATCCCCGATGGCGGCCTGACCACGTCACATGCGGTGTAGGGGCGTGCGAATGCTCTTGACATCTTTGCGATTGCCTGAGCCTCAGCTTTCACGTACCTCGTGAATTGAAAAATGAGGAGCAATGTCGTGCCAGGTTTAGAACTGCTTTCTTAATCTGTGGGCTTGGCAGAGTCCACTTTCTGAGCTTCTGAAGAGTTGCTGTTTGGATCCTTTATGGTAGGCAGGTTAGTTTCTGGAAAGCTATCATATGTTTGGACCACGAGACACACCCACCTCGAAGCTCAGTCTATCTTTTCACAGTGCAGAGTGCTTTACATGATAGGAAAGCAAAATATGTCACCACCTACTCCTTGAGCATCCATAACATTGAGGCACCTTCTCCATTTGCACCAGCTTATTCAGCGCTGCAGGATCTGCCAGTCAAATTGCTTTCCTATTTCACTTCAGATTCTTGTCGGCTCATGGGCTGCGAGAATACTATGCCACAAATCAATGCATGAATGGCATTCTGCCCATGGTTCAAACACGGGGAAGGGATGATCCAACTGTGATAGCTCGGAAGGAGCAGGGAGGTGGAATAAGGAACATTAACAGATTCATCTATATGTTCCTTGGCCCGGAGGCATTCAACTCTCACCACGAGACTCTCCTCCCAGGCGGGACGGCCTCCATTGACGCATTTTACGCTAACATGTAAACATATCATATGTTATAAAGTTCATATGACATTTAAATTATTAAAATAACTCGTGCACCTTTAAATAAAACATTAAATCATTTTAGGACGTGGAAACTTTTCAAAACACCAAAACATTTTCAAAACCTTGGGCTTTGATACCATGTTGAAGGGACCCAATATGAGTTTCGTTTTTCTGTTAGCTGGACTTCAAGGCCTCTGGTTTGAAAGAGCGCTTTCGACCCAGTTGGCGCGTGCAGATCGTGGAAGCGAACCCATTTATCTGAGTTATGTTTTCCATTAAAATCTTATGAAACATGGTGGGGCTGATTTTTTGTTTTAAACATTAAACCCCTTTATAGAAAATCGGGTAGAGTTTCCTTTATTTTGGACATGTCCCAAATTTCTTTGTAATAAAACAATTTAATTTACTCCATCAACGATGGAGACCAGCAGAGTCACCCACGACCTTAAATTTCAAATCAAACTTTAAAATCATTTTACGAACAAGCATAGATATATAAGCGATCTTTAAAAACTTATATACATTACAAAATAAAGGTGCACAAGTAGTTATTTACAGCAAAACCTCGTTATCGAGTGGCGGGTAGATCCGCATTGAGAAGCGTGTCAGCGAAACTTTTGGACGTTCTTCGGCTACCGTTAGTATATCTGACATTTTGCAAATGTTTAGGAAAGTGGGCGACTTAAAGGAGCTTTGATGATAAATGTGGAGTTCATAGGAAAATAATGTTTCCAGATATAGTTCAAATACAATGTGTAAAACAATTGTATAGAGATCTCATTTACTTTGCATTATTTTCCTTTCTATTTAAATACAACGTGTAAAACAATTCTATAGAGATCTCATTTCTATAAACATTTACTTTACTTTCTTTTTCATATGATTAAACCCAAATACTTGGCTGATTGTGCCAAACTTATATCATTTCCATAAACATTTGTTTTACTTTCTTTCCATATAGATCCAAATACAATGTAAAACAATTGTATCAACATATCTTTTCAACACGCCGCTGCGCTTTTGCAGATCAGAAGTGGCGCTCTGGTGGAACCAGCGAACCTTTAACCACGGATTGGTCCATGAAACCTGCGAGGAAGCAGATCCACGATCACTAATGACCCAAAAAGGAGCCTCCAAGAAATTGTGCCATATTGTTAATCACCGTTGGCCCATGAAAGAACCTCTGAGAAGCAGGTCATACGATCATCGATGATGACAAAGGAAACTCCAGATGTCGTGCCTGTCTTTTAAATACCATTGTACTATGAAATAAATCACATTATGCGTTGATAAAATTTTCGTACTTTTAACGTGCATGGCAATATGCATCACTCTTCCTTCACTCACCTTAAAGTCACCAATCACTTTCCACACGTATTTGCCATGCAGCGTAAAAATTGCTGCAGTTGACTTTCCTTCTAACTTTTGTCTTTGGAACATAGGGTAATCATGGATTCAAACATTTTCATTTAAACATGTATATATAAAATATACATTCATAAATATTTCATTCATATATGGAAACCATAAATCGCAGCTTTATAGCTATGGAATCCATAATCATTTCATATTTTTCAACATAATTTAAAGTCAGAAAACCACATTTTTCTTTTTTCATTTGAACATTTATAACATAGATATGAAAACATTTACATTGTAAACATTAATATATATATATATATATATATATATATATATATATATATATATATATATATATATATATTTTTTTTTTTCATAAACATTTACATTTTCCCTCACCTTAGTTATTTAAGTCCTTTTCCTCCTTTAAACAAAACACCCACCTCCACCCTTGTCCTTTATCACCTTCCTCACCACCCGGTCCACATTATTTTTTTGCCCAGTAGGATGAGCATTGAATTTGTTTCCATGTTATGGCATGTGAATACTCCACATTTTAAAATATATGTTGATGGAGCATTTCTTATCATCATATCATAAAGTCTTCATTCTTTTATGTCACATCCACATCGGATTGAGGGCTTCCTCAAACTTTATAAATATGGACTCTTCTTAACCTAGTAGAAGTTTTTTGCGTTGCCATTCTACTGTGAATAAGATGAACAATATCCAGTATGGTGGACAGGTGGGAAGCGGTTCACTAAGGCCTCAGTGAGATTCTATTATTTGACGAATAGGAGATATTTGTTCGTTTGACCCCTGATCCAGTGGGATTTAGCTGGTTTGTTGTGTTTACATAGGGGTGTTTGGCATCCACGTGGATAAGGGAGAAAATTTTGGCACTGCTATCACGTGTGGGCTCACTCTCGATTTAGAATATCGTTTAAAGTCATGGCAGGGACCCCCCTTGGGCCCAAAGTGGGCAATATCTACATGGTTAGGTCGGGTTATTACGAATGGTATGAGAGCTGATCTCCGACCCCAATGTGGCGATGTGGAGGTACATCCCGTTTGGCCCCATAGGGCATCTCCGTTTGGTCCCATAATCCCAAGGGACACATTGAGGACGTTGTGTCTACGCTGCCAAGGAGTGTTTGTCACATCCCATCGGGGAGAACTTCCTGATTATATATATGAATGAGCTCCTCTCAACCTAATAAACGTGTTTTTAAAGTACGTAAGGGCCCTTTAGGCTCACATCGAATAATATCTATGTTAGTTGTTTATAACTGACTAACTAATATTGACACGGCTGGGCGCAGTGGAAAGTGCGACCAGATAATAGGAAGCCAGCGTTTTGGCCCATTCTGGGCGACTCGGCGAGGGGCGCGAGCATCGTGAACCTCCTTCCACTGAAGGGATTTATTTATACTAAGCAGAGGTAGTTGTAGAGACTCAGTTTCTTGGTGCCTGAGCCTGAAGCTCTTTAAAGACACGAGGGTCTTAGGCTCGGGGCCCATGACCACCCCTCGGCTGCACCCCGAACAAGCGCAGCGATGATTTCAGCTGGCTGTTTTTGGGGGGCCGTGATGATGGAGAAGAAGGTTCTTGTAGTTTGCGACCGAGATCTTGCGCCTCGCCTCCACAGTATTGAATGTCGGCTCCCAATGGTGTTTCTTGTTTTGCTCCATCAGCGCAAACTTTCCAAGTTCTTGAATTTCCGATTGATGCAAACACACATACCCATAGGGCGCCGGGCGGTGGGGCTGACCTCAGCTGCCGTTGGCCATCGTTCAGCTAGGGAGGGTGTTGTTGAAGCGCGCGATTGGTTTTAGTGGAGTTGTGGTGGCGGATGTGATCTTGGGTAAGGGAGGAATGAGCCTCGGTTATAGGCACACAAAAGTATGACTCCAACTATCCTTCATATTCTGCCTTAGGTTTTAAAGTCATACAAAGACAACTTAAAATATTGAGGTTAATCGATTTACCATGGTGATAATTGATGTTTCTTTTATTTACAAAACTTTGCCTTTAACATATTCGACAACATGCATACGAATAAGCTTTAGTTGTATTACTATGCATTCTTTTTTTCTTTTTAATTATTAATGTTTCTCCCGACTAACAAGTTGAATATTCATGTTGTCATCATGCTTAATCATCTTTGTCATCGTAATCATTGTCATCATGCTTCGTGTAAGTGGTATGAAAAAAAGCTTTTTTATTTTTCTTTTTAGCTCTTACTTTTAATTATCTTTCTCAACAAACTATTAAGGCAAGATAAATTGATATCCGGTCTATCAGACACTTTTTCCAGAATATGATTGTGTGTATTATGTAGAATTATTGGATCACCTTATCTAAGCATAAGATGATGATGATGGTGAATATTATTATTATTATTATATTATAGAAAAATAATAAGATATCTTCACCCCATTTTAATTAAACATGGCATAAAATAATTGATGGAATAATTAACTCTATCCCATCATCTATCAATATATACTATGCCCCTTTTTTTTTTTTCTTTTCTTGAAACTAAATAATATTGCTTAAGCAAAGTTGAAGACTAAGATTTGCAAATGTTTTCTACAAACATGGATTTTCACTGAGTGTTATCTTGGAACCTTGACTTCAATCGAATATATTACTAATAAAATGCTACATTAGCTATGAAGGAAGCATTAATTTAATTGTTCTCTAGAGAACCTAAAATAAACTATTTTGAATTATGATGACATTTTATTATTGTTTGTATATGTTTCTGCAGTTTAAGTTGATACCATATTATTTTTTATTCCTTACTCTTATGAGTGAGGTGTTTTGACTTGACTTTATACTGCTGAGGCGATGGCTGTTTTGAAATTCAAGAACAGAAGTACTAACTAATGTAATAAGACACAGGCAGCCCGTCACCTGCAAAAACTAAGGAATTTGTCATACTATTCTCATTTCTTCAATGCAAAGCTAATTCATTAGCAAATATGAAATTATAGGCTTCTTAAATTGCTATGCAAATAGATAGGGAAATATTCTAAAATTAATTTTGTGTTATTTATAGGTGAAAAATCATTGTCAAGTAGAGTAACATATAGAGGAGATGAATGGGTGAATCAGAAAATAAGAATATAAAAACTAAAATTTACTATCAAATTAAAACTTCATTAAGTGCTCAAGGATAATAGAACCTTAATAGAGATAATCGAAGAAACTATAGAGGGTATAAATGTGGCACATGTGAAAGGCCACTGACATGGAGTAGAAATATCACAATTCCTAAGACACCATAACTAAATATACTACATAAATGAGATCACATAGAATTACTTGGTTTGCTTTACCATACAAATTGATTCTTTAGAACACCTCCTGACAGTGACACCCTTGATGAAGCAATCTCAGGAGTGGTCCAATAATTCTTCTTAGTCTTTAGGAAAGTATAAAAACTCTTTATTTTGGCTGGCACAGGCCATTATTATTATTTTCAAATCATTAGGCATATGTTAAAAATAAGGAGACATTGAGAGTTGCAGTGGCTTTAAAAGATGATTAGCTCATACATAAGTAAAATCAACTTGTTTAGATTTATGTAATTATACAAACACAAGAATAAATTATGTAAGAAATCCAACTTGGATCATCATTTTAAGCACCTTCTTTATTAAGCTGCTTCATAAACTCGCATGATATTTTAAACATGTGATTAATATAGTTTAAAATGAATATATATAGTAATAGCTAGAGTCTTATTTCTTTACTATCCAACAACTCAAATTGGAAGGCAAATAGAAACACATTATTATGCATTTAAAGTGTTGTATGCACATGCTAGGGTATAAAGCAAAACTAGTGTTCATCTTACCTACCATAAAAACTAGGAACTTGTCTATTATTCTCATTTCTTATTCACCTGAGACTACTTAGAAAATATGAAATAAACTTTTCAACTCATGATATGTATAATTAGAGACATGCTTAAAATAAGGTGGGTTGGAGATTAAGAGTTACTTTCATGTGTAAAAAATTGTTTAGATGTATGAAAACATAAAAACAAAAAACAATTATACAAATTCTAAAATTAAATTTTATTTAAAAACACTAAATGGTTTCACTTTAATCTCTTGATATATAAAAATAATATGAAATGGTTATGAACATTATTTTAAATTTATTTAGTCATAACATATGTTTAAATTTATTACAATAATGGAGTATCATTTATTTATTACCTCACAACTGGAATTTGAATGCAAATCGAAGGTTGAAAATGATATATGAAAAAATGATTACCACTTATTTATGTGATATTGAACATAAATATTAAGTTTGTTAGTTAAAAATAAAACATGCAATAATACCTTTCATTAAGCATTAATTGTTTGAAAAATTATACAAACACATGTGAATTTTCCTATAATTTTTCAAAATAAATAGTATGCAATTGGCATCAAATTGTTGGTGGACAATATGCTGAAGTTCATATGAGGGAAAGATTCACCAACCAATTTCACATATCCATTGTTTGTTGATGAAGATGATCAATTGGAAGGAGTCTTTTTAATTTTATTATTATTATTTTACTACTTACACCAAAAGCATATATAATAACAACATGGAAAAAGAACATACGCATTGGGCAGATGGCTACAAACTTTGTTGAGTTGGAAATGGCATTAATAATACTTCCATTAAATATTAAGTATTTAGAATTTGTATGACACATTGACTTTTAACCTTTTAGTCTTTTCATCCATTTTTAAATTATAAGTGTATAGTTGGCATTTAAATTATTGAGATTGTAACCCACGAGGGCTCAGAGTTCACATGCGGGAAAAGGCAGGTTGAAGGATGACATTGATAGATTATAATATAAATTTCTCTTACCAACAATCTCAAACCATATACAACTAGAGCGTGGTGACTGTATTCAAGGATAACAGGCTTGATATATACATGCTTCTAATAAAATTGTATGCATCCTTGGACTAGATAACAGTTAATTGAATTATTCTATTGGGAAGCTCAAATAAGTTATTATGAGTTAGCAACCCACCCGACCATTTTTATTAGTTCATTATGTCATTTCTATGTAGTTATAAGATTAGGGACAGCCACAATCTTTGAGCACCTTACAATGTTATGAAGATGGGTTTTATTTGACTTCCCTAATAATAAGACCCAAACCATAAATGTTTTAAGATAAAAGGACAAAGAAATGCACACCGTCGAGTGCATATTAAAAATATGTACACATGCCCATTACACCAACCAAAAACATAGAAGCTTGTCTACCATTCTCATTTCTAATCATGCAAGACTAATAAGCAAATATGTAAGAGAATCATAGGCTTAAGAATTATTGTGCAAATGATTAGAAAAGTAGAAAAATAACATTGTGTAATATATAAGGTGAAAAACCATCGGGAGAGTAACAATAAGAGGGGGTGAGCAATTAAATTAAGAAATTATAATATAAGAATTAAAATTCATTAATCGAATCACAACCATGAGGATATCGGATTTGATCAATATAATCAATTTATTGATATTTAAAAATTTATTTGGCCATAAGTTTAAGCTATTATGGCAACTTGTACCTTATTTATTTATTATCTAACAACCCAAATTAGAAGGCAAATAGAGGAAATGCTTTACTTAACGCATTTAAAATGGTGTATGCATATGCCGAATGATATAAAGAGTAAACTATTATTGATCTTGCTACAAAAGTGAGGAGTGCTTGTCATTTCACACGAAGAAGATCTGAGATACAAGATATTCTTAGATGGATTAGGATATGAATTCCTCGTACCTTGATAGTTTATTCCGAAATATAATTGAATTAGAAGGAGCGAAGAAGACAAAATAACCTTTTTCTCCATACCACCTAAACGATATATACCACCATGAAAGATTATATTCACATTTGTGAATAATTCAACTTTTAGTTAGGACAAAACATTAACAATACCACCGAATGGATATAAATACGACAAATTTAGGTAGGCGATATGTTCTTGAATATTTGAGAACAAGATAACAGTGAAAGAAGTTGAAAGCACCAGGAGGCCAAAGGCATGGAGCTTTGTGCTGCTTAAGTGCAATACCAAATGGGACAACACTCCTCAGAAACCAGTCAACACAGTGAAATATGAAGGAGTAGTTCGGATCATATTTTGTCATGCTATAAATTGGCGCCGACATCAAATCTACGCAATACTACCCGGGGCAATTGTTTGGGTCTTGGGGGCAGCGAAACGTGATCCTACCACTCTCACATCTTTTAAAGAACTTGTGCTCTGAGGCACCAAGGAACTATCTATACACCTCCTTTACAATAAGTAAACTCCTTCTCGACTGAGAGTGCGAAGCAAAAATTGTATCTGAGAGTGGATTGCAAGGGCATTCTTGTGTTGAACTTGCCTAAATGAATAAATGATTATCTATCATTTAGTAATGATTTTTATTTCATAAATGTTTCAAAATAATAATGTTTTAAAACTAGTTTGTTAAGAGTTTCTATTAAATATTGTATCATTTTTCTATTTTGCTGGTGTATAAAAATGCCAATTAGAGTGTGTTAGGAAGTAAATCAGGGCAGGGAATAAAAAAAGTTAGAGTTACTTTGTTGCGTAAGTAAAAGGCAATTTAGATTTATGAAAACTTAAATAAAAACTATATATATAGAAGTTACTAAATTGGCTTGAATTTTAAAAACATTAAATGTTCAAATTAACTTTGCTGATATAAAATACTAAGCTTTGAATTTGCTATACTATTATTTACTGGGTTTATAAACATATAGGTAAAGCCTTTATGAGTCTCCCTCACAATTCAAATTTGAAGGCAAACAAAAAAATGGAAATTATGGCCTTGATAAAGGCACAACTCATTGGTGAATGATATTTAAAGCGCAATAAAAGTGGGGTGGGAAAGCCGAGGAAATGGAATTTTGTGAGCTCAAATAAAACATTAATAACAGCCTAACTTTAAATAGTAATATTTTAAATTTATGAGAATTCTATTAACTTTCAACCTTCTAGTCTTCTTGTGACGCAAAACTTAGGGGTCCGTGTGTGCGTCAGCAGGCAGATTCTGCTTGATTGGTAACTTTGATCTGCTGTTGTGTGTCCCATTTATCTAGATCGTATTTTCACAAAAAGATTGATGAGTATCCTTTGTTGAGGAGCTCTGACATACAACCTTCTCTTGATATAACCACCAACCCATCCGGGGTCTCAACGAAGTAGTAATGACCACACGGGGTCCATGCAAATAAAATCCCCAATATACCAACTATATCGCAGATCCGTAGAGTTTATTCTATTACTCTTATACATACCATATACTAAAGCAGCATTCTAGCCATAGTTTAAAAATATTTATGAAGCCACATCCTGGCTTCGCCCGAAATCAGCGGCGCTTAGTGGCGTTGTGCTGCGCACTCCTTGAACTTTGAGGGTCCCACGATGGGAAGAGCGTGCCCGGTAAAGTGGTACCTCTGAGGGCTCCGCTAAGTGTACGTACAATGCCATTCACACATTCAGCTAAAGCGCGACCTGCTAAGGCTGCTCTGCGGCACCCCGCGGAGGTACCGCGACCACCATGCTCATGTCAAGAGAGTCCTGCCAAACTCCCTAGCACGTACCCTTATGCCCGAGTGTGAAAGCGAAGTGAAACTTCACCATTCCGCTCGACGTTCTGTTTTTCAAAACAAAAAGCTTTTGTGTTATAAGAAAAACTTTCATTTGGTTTATCAAAATAGGTGTGTTTATACATTTGTGGAGCGGATTTCGGTTTCTCATGATGGGGCGCGCATGCCTTTTCGAGGGCCCTACGGGCTTTCACCATTGGTGATCATGTCCGCCGCCAAATAATAAGGTTTTTGTTGACATTTTACGGAAGCTTTCGCGCGAAGATGGTAATCCTCCGACGCATTAACGTTATTCTTTGTTTTTTGAGGTACTACGGGCTTTGACCAGGTGATCATATCGTACTAACGACAGGCGACCACCTTTTGCCTTTTTTACTTAACATTGCATTTTTCATGCAGCAAATGGTGAACCATGGAAAACAGATACTGTTAAAAAAACCAGTCCCACCACCCAGCTTTGAATGATAAATGATTTAAAACCATGCACACACACCCATTTCGTACTATGTCCGTTACGCAAATACAAAGCAATATGACATTGCCTATTTATATATCATGTCACACTTATATGACGGGTTGTTTCGCTGGACAACTCTATAAAATCACCCATGCATCATTTGGACAATTATATCAATTGGCACCAGACAATTTCAAATAAATCCCTGATGATGTCGACTTATGTTATGCACACATACGTGACAACCACAAGCCATCACTAATCGGCGATAGGCTTTTTATTATACTACAGGCAGATGTGACTTCATGCTGTGTCCACAAATAGCTAACGAACTTTATTTTCTGATGGCCTTTCATATAAACACATCACATGTCAATCCATTCAGTACTCATATTGACATCAAACGGATGATTATTTCGAGAGCCTGTTGACTTTCCGATCGATATCATGGCGACACCTGATTATGTACTGCGTTGTTTTGACGCGCATGTGACATCGAACATGTCACTCTTAATCAGTAATGATACACTCAAACAAGTCACATAATGGCCCTTGAAGCGACTATAATAGACAGCGGAATAGTTCAGGCTTGGTTTAGGAAACTTAATTACCGCGAGTCAAAAACTTGTTTTAAAATGATTAACGCTAAGGAGCGCGAATAAGGAAGCGGACCATAACATGAAGTTAGGTATGGAAATGACACAACTTAACATGATATATGTTGATAGATTTACTATCGATTTCTCATATCACGTGTTGTTGATAAAGACGATTAATTGAAGGAACGAAAAAGTTTTAGCCATACTACGTAATACCCAGCACTATAATAACATGGAAACACCAGCTCCAGCATTGTGAATAGTGCGATTTAGCTTTTCTGGATTAGAAAACATTTATAGCACTTTTCATTCAACATTAAATATTTAAATTTATAAGATATATATTAACTTTAAACTTTTGATCTTTCATATAACCAAGAATAATTAATATAGTGGAACATAAAGTTGATGGGTTTTAAAAGTTGAAATAGACAATTGAGTATGATGTCAATAGGCTAATTAACATATCTATTTCTCAAATAGATGGTAGTGTAGAAGATAATGATAGGTACCCGAGCAATAGGAGATCCGACCAGGCGTGGGATAGGTGGGAGGGAGAACCTCTCACGCCCAAGTACCACTCCACGATTTTACATGGAGCTGATGTGGGATCGAATCATTGCCCTTTAAAGAAGCCGGGGCGATCCATGAATGACTTACTCTGGATAGCTTTTGACTCAGGACCCTCTCTTAAGGCACCGTGGCCCTCTTCCTAGGTAGCCCCCTTTTCTAGATAAGCACTTAGACTCTCAATGAAAGCATAATGATAAGTAGGAGAACCTCTCGAA
This sequence comes from Tetrastigma voinierianum, assembly GCA_016808115.1. Classification (NCBI taxonomy): domain Eukaryota; kingdom Viridiplantae; phylum Streptophyta; class Magnoliopsida; order Vitales; family Vitaceae; genus Tetrastigma; species Tetrastigma voinierianum. Next base: position 196,359 of record JAEQBH010006082.1, read on the forward strand.
GACTTAAGTGAGATAATTAATTAGAAAGAGAAAAAATAAAATACACCCGAAGCAGGAAATAACAACATATGGAAGAATATTTAACTCATATTCATAAATGAGTATGAATATTTAACTTGCTTTGTTAGATTTGAAATATCAACAATACAAAGAACGGATAGGAATATCATAAAACAGTAATTTACACATTCATGTCGTAAAAATGAATTGATTAAATAGATCATTTATATTTTTGTAAGCGTTCTATATGCATACTTTAATAGGTCATTTCTCATTTTTTAATTGTTCCTCTTTTGCACAACATAATTATATGGTTAATCTAAGCAGAAACAAACATTAAGTTACATGGTTTAGAAACACCCATTTTTAGTTTGGGTTTAAAAAATAACTTTATATACAAACTAATAATTAAATAATAACATTTAAATGAGCAATTAATCCTAATTTAACATAAAACTTAAATGAATAGTATCCCAAGTATTTAAGCACGTTAATAAAATGTTTTCCCTAATAAAAGCTAGCGTATCTTAATGACATTAGCAATCATTCTCTTGAGAACCTAAAGTAAACTATTCCCACGACAATTTTGTTGTTAATTCATGATATCCTTTCACCAGGTGGTTTCAAGATGATGCTACTATTATTGCATTTAATTTCTTTACATAATTATGAAGCGTAAGATTTTATTTGAGTTTGTTCATAATGAGACTGAAGTCTTACATACTTTTAAGATAAAAGGACAAGAAACTCTCCATGATACATGATAAAAGATTGTACATTTGCCCGTCTTACGACGAAAAACTAATATATGTCCATCTGCCTACCAAAAAGTTAAAGAAATTTGTCTACCATTCTCATTTCTATTCACGCAACACTAATTAGCATATGTAAAGTGAAGCCGATTCTCGATGCGTATGGATGTCATCCAAGTTAGCTGGAAAATTCAAGGCTCGAGAAAGTTTGCGAGTGATGAGCAAAACAAGAGCATGGTGCCACGACATCGATCCTTAGTGGAACCTAACCAAGATGTCGTTTAAAGAAATCCCATCAAGTTGTTAATGCCTTTTAAACAAGTATCATCCCCGATCATTATAATGGTTATTGACATAGCTCATTCTCACCTATTTGCATGACGAGATTGTCTTTTCTTGAGGATCCAGAAGAGCCAATGTAAGAGCCTGCAGACACTCATTTAGTTATTAAACCCGACCTTCACCTAGAACTTGTGTAATAATAGAATTTAATAAGAACTTGACAACAGTAGAGGCATTGATCTGAGGGGTGATAGTATAATTTTACTCATATTATCTTCATATGTTGGTTATTATTTGATAGTTTTTATAATTGTGGCTATTGTTCCCTTTACCGAGGTTTAGTTATGTTTCAGTGACTTGATCTGAGGCATGAGGTGGCATACGAATGGTGAAGGCTAAAATGGGAAAGAAAGGTAGAATAGCACAAAAGAAGCCAAACTGGCGAGAGTAGTATCACGTCGCAGCATGATGGAGACCCGATCCCCGAATAAGCGCGAGCAGCGAGCGTGGCGGGGAATTCGGAGTTTGATGCGCGATGCGAAGTGAGGGTCTGGCGCGTCGCTGACTTGAGAGTCGTCGGCGTCATGGGCGTGATCCCAGGCTGTCATGGCGTGAGAGTCCCGACGTTGTGACGTGGGAGTCACCGACTTCCCAGGCTTGAGAGTCTCGACATCGCAACGGGAGAGTCCCGACGTCACGATGTGGGGTCGGGCGCAGGGCGTGAGAGTCATGGCGTCGATGACATCACGGGCAGCCATCTACAATATCGACCCATTTTATAATTTTTTGAAGTCTACCCTCGAGATATAAAGGAAGAAACCTAATTTGGGGGTTAAGTTCTAGAAGAAGAAGAAACGGAAGACTTAGAGTTTCAAGGTTTAAAGATAAGGTAAGAAGACGTTCGACGGCTGAAGATTTACATTGCTATGGGAGTTTTCCTCTTTGCTTGCTATGTTACCATTTGGAAGTTTGGTTACTCTATTTCTATCTTCTCATAACGTTCTAGTTTCATATTCCTGGTTTAGCGACATCATGATGTGAGGCTTTGGCCGTCATGATATGAGGTATCCCAAACATCGCAATGTGAGAATCCCCAGCGTCGCGATATGAGGAATCCCGGCGTTTCGACTTGAGTCTCGATGATGTCATGAGGATTGACATCGTGGCGTCACTAGCGAGCCCATCTATAGTATCCGACGAGCGCGAATTTTTGGATGCCTAGCCTTAAGATATAAAGGAGAAATAATTGAGTTTCTTGGAAGAGGCTGAAGACTTAAGGCTTTAGGATTTTGAGACTGGGCAGAAGAGATAGCTCTTAAAAATATCTTATTTATGGAGCTCATCTTTCTTTATGATATGAACTATTTTGGATATCTTTATCTTCTCATATTATAGTTTTCATATTCTAGGGTTTTTTAATAACCAAATTGAGCATGTACTTTAGTAATTTAGTGTTGATTTCTGTTTGATTATCATTGGATGCCCGTGGCCCATAAAATGGCTGTATCTTGTTCTTAATTCTAAGCGATGGTGATCACTATCAATTTGAATTGTGACCTGTTGTGAAATTTGAGAAGTGAATAACAGGTTAGACCTAGGTTGAAATGTCACAATTCGCCATTGACTAGAGATACTCATGGGTTTTGAGGCGAAATTTAGCTATCTTGAGTGTATTGCATTCTTAGGTTTTAGGTTGAAGTGAAATATTTAACTTACACAAATCTTTGGTGTGGACTATGGAAGTTATGAAAAAGAGATTCACGATTAATTTATTGAAGTTACAATTAGTTAACAGACTAAAATGTAAATTGAAATAGAATCAAACCAATTTCTTAGGGATTGGTAAATTGAAATAAAAACTCTAGATCCAACACTCATCCATATTTTTCTTCTAAGTGAATTAGATAGGTTTATTGTTAATTTCAGTTTGGTAGTTAAATTTAGAATTCAATTTCAATTTCATAATTTGCAATTCGATAAAGAATAGATATTCTAATTTCGGTAGTTAGCATAACAACTCCTTACTTATTAAGGAATCGATACTCTACTTTATTTATTTTACTTGTTGTGATGCGTACACTTGCACCATTTTATCTTATCATATTTAAAGTTGGTGAATTTAAGGAACCAAAGATTTGAAGAATAAACTTTTCTCTTTGCTGACTTGATTGCTACTTTTTGTGTGGTCGTGACCGCAGCCCGCTGTAGTTATGACCGCGTGGCGATTTGGCTACTTTATTTCCATTTATGGGCCTATTTTGGCCTAGTTTTCGAGGTGTTTTTAAGGTTAATTTCAAGACAATTCTAGGGTTCGAACCTTGAGAGAGGGAGGCTCTCTCCTAGGGTTTTCCCTCTTCAAGATTTGTTACATTTTTAGATTAGGTTTTCTATAGATTTATAAGATTTAGGTTTTATTTGTGAAGAACTTGGCTTGTAATCGATTATTGCTAGGAAGCATGACCTTGTGGAGTGTGGATTTTAGCTTCGTTATGGTTATAATTTTCTTAAGATGTGAATCAATTAATCGGGATTCGAATTAACCTAGTTAAAGAAGCTAAGGGGTCAGGTCTAGTATTAAGCGGATTTCACTTAGGAGGACACCAAATGTATTCCAGTGAGGATTGCAGGGCGTAGCGTGACTTGATCCAGGCTTAGTTGGGAGCAGTGTTGGGTTTGCGGCGGCGAAGCAGTTCTGGGACAGACTTTCCTTTGAAAGTATTGCCCTATCAACCTAGAAGGACATAACTATGAATAGTGGATAGTATGAAAAACTATTCTAGGGAATATGAAAGTGAGATCCTTTGCCACATCACGTAACCTCGAAGCTTATTCAAGCCATAATCCATTCAACCCGGGCCACTCATTTGGATGAATACTTCAAACATCATTGTGATAACCAACCCTAGTTCCTCCTTAAGTAGTTTTCTCTATTTTTAGTCAATTGCTCCAATTTTCACAAAGCATTATGTTTTGTTTAGTTTAGTTTTAATAAAATTTTAAAAATTTCTTTAAATGAAGTAGGAAAAAACCCAAATGATGATTAGCTTTGGCAGCGGGACATGTCTTTGTAAACCCTTTTAACATGAATCGATATCAGGAACATTTTAGTCCTCTTGTATTACTTGTGTGACTCATGATCTTACGGTTTGCATCAAGAGTTTTTGTGTCGATTCTTAGGAGATACGTTTGGTGTTTAGTTGATATTTTGGCAAAAGGAAGTTTATGTAATTTGAGCAAAATTTTATTTTCCTATTTTCATTTGTATTTAGTATACTTCTTTTTTTCTTTTTATTTTTCTTTTAAGTGCTTAGCATAAAATGAAACGATGAAGCGACATATGAATGCCTACGCACTTGAGAAAAGATTAACCCTATCTCAAACCTCATTGACCAACAAACTCCAAAAGGCACCTCATTATCTCTCAACTACTATGGAGGTCATTACTTTCCAACCCCACAACATTATGTGAGCTACTACTATCATTTGGGTTGGAGAAGCACATATGAGGATTTATTTAGTCAAAATTTTCAAAGTCAAGGAGGCTCGAGTTACAGTTATCATGAACAAATCAAACCTTCTAGAAGAAATTTTATGTCTTATTGAATGAGGATGAAAAAGGACAATACTTTGCATGGGATACCAAAATGAAGATAAAGAGTCACCAATGAAAAACTCACAGTGAAAAACTTGAAAATCAAATTGAAACTAGCCCATTACATTAGGAGGCGTATTCGGGGCCACTCACAAGCGACATAAAGGATGAGGACATGGGAATAAGACTTTGTGCCTTTGGAGTTTTGAGGAGGAAATCAAGAGCCAACATTGGTTGGGGAGAAAATAGACACTAATAAGGAAGGAAGCTATTAATGGAAGAGGAGCAAGTTGAAGAGTAACATCCGTGGAAAACAATTGAAAATGTTTTGGTTGGGATTGACAAAGTTCGATTTCACAATGACTTTGTGAATTTGGGCATGGAAGAGAGGACGATAAGTGTCTTCTATAGGAACTTTCTTCCAATGCCTAGAGTGAAAACATGGATTGATATAGAACATGAGGAGATGACCTTTCTTGTTGGTAAAGAAAAATTGAAGTTCAACCATCACCAAAGCATATAGCTTATGGATGAAGAAAAGAACTGTTGCATGCGGACAGAGAGCTCACTTCTACCATATGATGAGCTTGCACCTACAATCCTTCAAGAGAACACTCTTGAAGGATATAAATTAAAGACCAACTCTTTCCCCACCAAAGAGTTGGATTTTGAGCTTACATCGCACAATACGGATGTGGAGGAGTTCATCCTCATGAGCGAGGAGGATGAAGATGGAGTATTGGCCACGATGGATTGAAGGAGCCAAGAAAAGCTCTCGGACTTCCCAATGAGTCTAGTTGGACTTTAAAAACATAGTAACTTTATTAGGAACCTTAAGCAAAAATAAGTTTATCCATTTAATCTTATAGTTGTTGTTGTTGTTGTTTTTAGTCATTTTAGTATGTTTTGCAAGTTGACTTTATTTTGAGTGTTTATTTGGTTTTCGCTTTTCAGGGCAATGAAGCTGATAAATATTGAGGGAATTTCATCAAGACCCACCTAACCATTGCCCAATGATCATAATTGATCATCCCACAGGTCTTAACCTTCATGTTTCGCATGAGAGGTTGGCTGCTTTCATTTAAGTTTAGGGCTGAGGTGGTGTCGCTTTATTTTAAATTTTCCAGCTTCAATTATCCTATTTTAGTGTTTTCTTAGTTGCTTCCATTTAGTTGCTTTTATATGTTCCAGTTTGGATTGTTTTTGTTTTAGTTGCATTTTTTGTTTTTGGACAGGGCTTTGTTTTGAGATTGATCGATTATGCCTATGATGAATAATTGAACATAAAGAAAATGAGAGATATTTGAAAGAAAAGAATCATGGTTTGACCACATAGTTGTAGGTGACTCCAATCCACATGTTCTTAGTATCTCGAGCACATGTCATGTACCCTTTTGGTTAATTTTGCTTGGTTTGGGGAAGAATTAGGTGAATACCATTCTATTTGATCTCTTAAGACTCTAGAACTTGTTCAATTATCATTCAAGGCAAAATCATAGTCACCCAATTTGAGCAATATTAGCCATTTCTTGCTAGAAAGCCAAGAATGAGCCCTTAACTTTTGTCAATACCCTTCGCCAAAAGAACCTTGTTTACCCTCAACATGTCGCTTTCAATGCAATATCTTATGAATACATGTAGTGTGATTTGGGGAGTTTGGGTTAGCGGTGTGCTTTGAAATGGAAATAAAGGGAGGTTTAGGGTAGAAAAAGAAAAGAAAAGGAAAGAATCAAACAAGGTGGAGTTGTTTGACCTTATAGCCTTCCTACCTTGAACAAGTAAGTTCTTAGGGGTGTTGTCCACCTAGTAACCTAAGGCCAACTGGTCTGGGAGTTACTAACCTGAAGTTTGTTAAGGGTAGGTAGAAAGCTTAAGAAGGTCAAACGTTGCACTACCCCATGCCTTGAAGGCTATAAGAAAAAGAAATAAAGGTTTGGTTTGCTTGCAAAAATGGTGAAAATAATGAGAAGCAAGTTTGGGGGAGACTCTATGTGATAAAAAGATGCAAAGAAGCTTGTCAGGAAAGCTAGAAGTCACAACAAAGAATGTGTTATGCTAAAGGATGGACATACAAGGAGAAAAAAGGAAAATATGTATGTTTCTGTAAATCGAAACCTAAATGACCTATTTAACCACCCTACCTAAGCCATACATTACAAGCTTTTAAAGACTCCAATATCCTAAGTACATTACCTACATCGCTGAGAGTGATATGCCAAACAAGCCTATGGAGTCTTACACACTCACCATGTGAGTTAGGGATCTCATACCACTCATACTCATCTAATTCCATCTAAATTGCATTTGAACAGAGAGGGGAAACTACACACACACACACACACACACACACACTTAAGAACTGTGGTTTAGGTAAGGTCAACTTATGGTCGATCCATTATTTTTTGAAAAGGCTATCTCGAAGTTATCTTCGGTGGTATGAAGGTAAAATCCCTGAGGCCGATTATCATTCGGTATCTCAATACATACTTAACATGTCAATTAGTTATGAATAAGGAAAATATGATATTGCTTTGCTTAAGGACAAGCAAATACTAAGTTTTGGGGAATTTGTTAGGAGTGCTTTAGATTAGCTTTTATTGGTGCAAAACATAGCATATTTCATGATTTTGATGCTAACTAAGCACCCTTCCTACTCATCTTCATGTCGAACCCATATATTTGTCTATTTTGTAGAAACGAAGAGGATGAGATGAAAAGCAAGCAATTTGGGCAAGAATTGAGGAAGATATGCAAAGAAGAAGTCGTGGTTGCGACCATAGAGCAAATTCAAGAGGATCCTCTCCAGCAGCCTCGCAGGGTCGCGACCACACGCCCTTTAGCAAACTGTCTTCAATAACTTTGGTGTGATCGCTACTATAACACCATCCTGCAACGACTGAAGAGTAGCAAGTTCGATGTGGTCGCGACCACAACATAATCCTGCAGCAATTTTGTATTCAACTTTTTGTGTGGTCTCGACCACAATCCCTTTATGGTCGTGACCATGCTATGATTTGTCTTAGTTTATTTCCATTTTTGGGCTTATTTTGGCCCAATTTTCGAGGTGTATTTAAGGGTAATTTCAAGACAATTATAGGGTTCGAACTTTGAAAGAGGGAGGCTCTCTCCTAGGGTTTTCCCTATTCAAGCTTTGTTCTATTTTTAGATTAGGTTTTCTGTAGATTTCTTAGATTTAGGTTTTATTTGTGAACAACTTGGCTTGTAATTGATTTTTTCTGGGAAGCACAACCTTGTGAAGTGTGGATTTCAGCTTGGATATAAAGATTGAAATCATTTGTAGTTTAAACCCATTTTTGTATTTCTATATCTTCTTTTTCAATTTCTATATTTTTGTGTTTGTTATTAACATGAATTTGTGGGTTTTGATGGTTGAAATGTTAGGCTAAACATTTCATAGGGTTGGTTATCATATTTGATGTTAGATTCATCGACCTTAGTTTTGCTGGGATGTTTTATGCTTGATTTTTCTTATTTGGTGTTAATACTTAGATTATTATGGTTTTGATTAATTGATACATAAAAGGGTATCCAATCTTCGATCCTTTACTAGGGTATCTCTAAGTGGACACTTCTGGATTACAATTTAAAATATGGTTCTCGATTCTCTTAAGGTGTGAATCAATTAATCGATTAGAATTAACCTGGGCTAAAGAGGCCAGTGGAATTAGAAAGTTCTAGTACTAACCGGATTTCAGTAGGAGGGGACACCAAATGTATTAAGTGAGGATTGCAAGAACGTCACTGCGACCAATCCAAGCTTAGTCCGGGTAGCTATATTACAAGGACGTAACTATGACCAATAGAGCTCTCGAGGTAAAGTTGCCTTTGAAACGTATCGCCCTATAAACCTACAAGGACATAACTGTGAATAGGTGAATAGTGTGAGAAAATACAATGGGGAACACAAAAGTGGGATCCTTATACCGTAGCCTTGGACATATTCAAGCCATAAATCATTCAACCCGGGCTTCATTTAGATGAATTGCTGAACATCATTGACAATAACCAACCCTAGTTCCTCCTTAAGTGGTTTTCTCCTTTTTCTAGTCAATTACCTGCTTTCACAAAGCATTCTATTTTTTTAGTTTTATTAATTCCATACTTCACCTAAAATCATTGAGTCACTCAAATAGTGAACAACTTTAGTAGCCGAGGTACTTAATCTTCACTAAAACCACAACTTCCTTGTGGGATCGATATCTAGACTTTTTTTTTCCACTGTATTACTTGTACGATCCATGCTTTTGTGGATATCACAACAAATACCTTTGCATTGGTTTGATCTAGGACATTAGAGTATCTTTTAGTTATGGGAAACATGGCTTGAATATCCCCCTTGTTTTTCAATAAATTATTTATTATGGGAACTCCTACGCACACACACTAGGTCTCATTGGTTCACCTCTTTTCTCAAATTAAACTTGCTTTCTTAACTTCTATAGTGATGGAATACCTATAAAAGAGGGCTAATGTGCCCACCTTTGCAAAGAAAAAAAAAAGGAAAAAGAGAAAAAGAAAAAAAAATTTTGAAGAAAATAAAAAAGAGAATAAGAGATAAGTGTCCACCCAACTGTAATCACAGCACGGCCAGGGGCCTTCCAAAGACTAGTGTTGTGAGCCAACTGGCCGGGAGTCATTGACTTCACTACTCGTTACATGGGATAGAAGATGTGTCAATCTCACAAGTAGGTGTTTGGGTTTTCTAGTTGATTGTCTAGGATGAAATTTGAGGGGAACTTAATGCAAGGTGCCCTAACCAATCGTGGGTGGAGAGTTTCAACAATGATTTGGCGCCACGGACACTTTCTAGAATGCCTTAGCATTGCATCTTACTACCTAGTTTTACTTGTGGAATAAAAAGGTGTGTTATCAACCTGTTTTAGTTAATGTCTTCCAAAAAATGTGAGTTGACTTTGTTAAAGAGTGCTTTGGAACCTTAGTCTATTTTTGAGACTAAAAACATCGTTTACATTGAGTTCCTTTGGGAACGATCTATAATGGGCTTAAGGGCAAAACTTGCCTTGATCACCATACCTTTAGATGCCTCGTCCTTTAGAGATTATAAATGTTTTGGGATCCTATTTTGGCTGCCATGTTTTCTTAGAACTTTTCCATGTTATCTATGAATTTGTCACTAACACCATGGTGATACTCATATATATCCTAGTGTTTTTTTTAAGTGTGCTTCGCTTTGCTTGAGAAGAAACAAAGAGTTAAGTTTGGGGGCGATAAGTATGAGTTTTATAATCTTCTTATCTACATGTTTTGTGTGTTATTTTATAGTTTTTTTTTTTTTATATAAATAAGTGTCTAGTGTCTGGCAATTTTCATCTTTATGATTAGGTCAACCATTGAATGCATATGAGCAAAATCATAGTGAAAACCAAGAAATATAAAAATCAGCAAACTCATCACATGGAAAAGAAACTATTGTATTTTTATTTTTTTTCAGCTATAGAATGATCACAACAAATCTTCTTCTATTAGTGGATGAGTTAGACTTTATAAAATGATCACTTAATTTTGACATCAAATGATCAGTTATGGCTTTTAATAAGGAAGAAGGGCTCAAAAGTTTACTAGTTTGCACTTATTCGATAGAGTCCAAGATCGCTCAATTCGGAGTTCAGATGAGAAAGATATGGACTTGGGAAGTGAAGAAGAAAACAAAGAGTAGTAGTGACGTCGTGATGTGAGACCTTGATGTTGCAAAATGATAGAATGTGTCTCCAGCAACAACAGTAGCATCACGATGTCGGGGTCGGGCCTCGGTGCATTTCAACCCATTTTTTAAACCAAAATTACTGCTTTAAAAGCCAAAACCATAAAAAAACTGAGAGACGGAACTCGGGGTTTCCTGCGGAAACACCATAGAACCTATGTCTTTCGAAGATGAGAAACTTGAAGAAGACAGAGGAGGAAGAATAGAAGGGGCTTTCACTTTCAAATATGTTCATTCTCTTTCTCTCTATGTTTTTCTTTTCTTTTTATGTTTTAATTCCTTTCTACGCACGTTTTAGTTTACTTTCTTAGAATTAAGATAGCTACGATCAATAATGTATGAATTTCACTTTAATTTCTATTTATTGATGCCATATTTTCATATGTGTTGAGTATTCCATTATTCTCTTAATGTGCTTGTGGGTATTCACAATATTCAGAGGGATTTAGAGTCTCGATTCAGAGACTCCAGAAGTGATGATTGAATTTAGACCACGGATGAATTACCATTTAATTATCATGTAATAGAGATGGTTCATAGACAGGTGGTATCGAGGTTTCTCGGGTTCAATACACTCTTCATTTCAACGTTCGAGTAGAGATGTAAGATAACCTATTTCTAAGGGTAGTGGGATGTCAAGAGAATTCTCCATTACATATTATATTGATGGAGCATTTCTTATCATCCTATCATAAAAGTCTTAAGCCTTTACGTCTTTTTAGAAGTGGAAATCAAATGAAATCTATCTTGATCATGCATCATCCAAGAAACTAGTAGGTGATCAGAAAAGTTTATTTTGAGGGTCCCAAACATAATACCGTGAGACCCCGGATAAAGTAAACCGATAGAACCAGGTTGCAAATCTGGAAATTCTCTAGATCTCGAATGATGACAAAGATCACGCCGTTGAGTTAGTCTCACAAAATCTAGATACACATTTGAATTTCGTCGAATTCCAAGATAGTTGGAATTGCACGTATTTCGAGGTAGAACGGGACAATCACGGGGTGATGCGTGGCACAAGAGTGCATGCCACGTGGAACCAGGCTTAGGGAACACTTGGCACCTAAGTGGCCAAGTGTCATACTCCTAGAATGCATGCAAATTCAGCGGCGGTCGTGCATGGCTTGGCATGGGTGACACTTGCCATGGCTTGTACCATGTGTCAAGTACCATGAGAATTGGTCTATTATAGGGTAGAAATCAGAACCGAAGGAGTTCTTCCCCTGAGACGGCCAGAGTGAAGAGAGGAAACCGAAAAGAGGGAAAAGGAAGAAAAAAAAAAAGAGGAACCAGCGCGTAGTACTCGGTTCGTACAATGTGGAGCTTATCCGGGTTAGCTCGCTTTCTTCAACAAGTAGGGTCTTCTCCCACCTTAATTACTCAATGTTTTCCCATAAAGGGTGAGCAATGCCCAATAGAGAGACTCCTACAAAGGCTATTACCCAATGTTCACTTGGACACATTCACACATATATCAACATTCTAATAGAATGATGCAATTCTAATGGAATACTACACGCCATGCCATGAAATGAGATGAGACCCACTAAATGCATGAAAAGTCCAAGTCATCACAGACTCCCATCACACATTGCATAGTCAATGTGTGATAACATCCATCGTCGATGAATTTAATCCAATGATCACTTTTAAACAAAATAAAGTTTTTAGAAATCAAAACTTCTTGGATGTTTCAATTCCAAGGATCATTTTATTAACAAAACATGTGTCTTTTATGGGTAGTGAATTTCTAAGGTCCCACCTCAGGCTTCTTACGTCTTCCTACACTTTCACGTGCTTCCACCGCTGAAAATATATATAACCACATGTATCGGATATTTCACCCGAGGGGGTGTCTATCCCTACTTGCTATTACTCGACAAATTTTCATTTTCATGTAAGAAATTGTGCGACTCTGTTGGACTTCGTCCAATGGTACCGAGTCCACCAATCAATTACTAAGCACGGTGTTCATTCATATCATGCACTCACACCCATGTCATGTGATACCCTATGCATAAATGCAATCCGATGCGCTCATCGCGATGTCTATGTACCATGTCATGAGATATATGAATGCTATATGGACAATTTAATTTATGCATATACCATGTACCTTAAACAATTATAACACATGCTTATAATTTCCAAACATCATTCATTCAATATCAATATGATCACACACATGTTAACATTTATACAACATAACATCATGATCGAACAAATGCCCTCCTCCTTTTTGACTTTATTTATTTTCAGTTCACTTTATTTTAAATGAACTTAGCCCAAGACATTTCCTGACTTCCGAGATTTTGGTAAAAATTGGCCCCCGAAGTCACCGACAAATTATGACCCTTTAAAAATCGTAAAATATTCCACTTTTCTCAGAATTTGACTAAACTTTTCTAGGTCACTAGATTTCGCGAGACGAATTTAACGGCGTAGTTTGTTTTGTCATCCGAGACCTAGAGAATTTTCTAGGCTTCCCTGAACAATTCTAGCAATTTATTATTATTATTATTATTATCATTTTGCCATTTGTTAAATTTCTAACTTTCCTAGGTTTTACAGATTGACCAACCAATTTCACATATCCATTGTTTGTTGATGAAGATAATCAATTGGAAGGAGTCTTTTTTATTTTTTATTATAATTATTTTTACTACTTACACCAAAAGCATATATAATAACAACATGGAAAAAGAACCACTCATATTGTACGAGTATTCAACTTTGTTAGTTAGAATAATACATTAATAATACTTTCCATTAAATATTAAGTATTTAAATTTGTATGACACATTGACTTTTAACCTTTTAGTCTTTTCATCCATTTTTAGATTATAAGTGTATAGTTGGCATTAATTATCGGTATCATGGTACAAGGGCTCAAGTTCACATGAGGGAAAGAGACATTGAAGGATGACATCGATAGATTAGAATATCAATTTCTCACGACAATCTCAAAACCATATATTAATCGAAGCATGATAACAACTCATTGTGATAAAGATTAATGAAACTAGTATATACATGCTTCTAATAAAATAGTACGTATCTTTGAATAAAGTCACGATTAATTGAATTATTCTATTGGGAAGCTAAAATAAGTTATTATGAGTTAGTAACCCACAACCATTTTTTTATTGGTTCATTATGTCATTTCATATGGTAGTTATGTAAGATTGTGGTATTACAATCTTTAATTTTCAAATAATTATGAAGGATAAGATTTTATTTGACTTCCCTAATAATAAGACCCAAACCATAAATGTTTTTAAGATAAAAGGACAAGAAATGCTTCATCAGTGCATATTAAAATCTGTACACATGCCCATCACACCCACCAAAAACTTAAGAAACTTGTCTACTATTCTCATTTTCTAATCATGCAAGACTAATAAGCAAATATGAAATCATAGGCTTCTAAAATTATTATGCAAATGATTAGAAAAGTATGAAGAAAATTAACCACTACTACAAAAAACTAAAACAATGATGCTCCTATGGATGAAGTTTTTAAAAAAAAATGTCATTGTTTAAATAAGTATACTAAACATTGACGCTTGTTGACTATGGCACTTGGGTATGCGTCATTGGACCGCATAACTTTTTAAATATTGACACTTATTTTAAGCATCATTATATAATTAGAATATCAACCCTTATAAGACCTCGATTTGCTTCGACAACTCCAAGTTCCCCCTGCTAAAGCCTAACATGTCGGTCCTCAACTTCAACCCTAACCCTAACTTATCCCCAATGGAGGCTCACGTCGATCCACCACCCAGGTTCCTCCACCAATTGCACCATCTTCGCTCTCCTTTCCTCATTTCCTTGTTGGCAAGAGAGGTGGTTTGAGAACCCGGTGCCTCTGCGGAAGGTGAACTTGAAATCTTCGGCTTGGGCGTTGAGAGGGACTAAGAGTGTGGCGAAAGAAAACCGAGGAGTAAAAGAGAGGGTTGCGAGGTCACCATAGTTGTTGCTACGCCATTTGAGAGATCCATCGCACAACCCGTTTTCAGATGTGGGATTCCCTTGGTTTTTTCCTGTTTCATTTTTTACTTCTTATCTTTTCCCTCCACTTGTTAGATTATTATAAGTCTTTGGGTGAGTCTTGATTTCAACGGTTGAAATGGTTTCGATTGGCTGCGGTTTTTGTTGAATTATGCAAAGAATGGACCGATGTAGAGGTGGCAGCCACCGCGTAAGATGGCTCAAGTAGCTTTCTCAAAAGCTTTAGATGATTGGATATAATTTGGGAGGGTTAGATTCTCTCAATGCTAAGGTTTCATGGAGGTAAATGAAACTCTGCCTCGTCAATGAAAATGGTGGTGATTCTATTACTTTAACAACATATTGTTTCTCTGATCCTCGTTATTCCTCCATTTTTTTATTTTAATTTTCATTTTCACTTTCACCCTAAGGTTAGGGCTTTTATTTTCCCTTTATGTCCATGATTCTTCTATATCCGGGTGATCACTATTTTTTTTTCATTTTATTTAAAACAAATTGAAGCAATAAATTTCCAATTACCTAAACCTCACTAATTTTTCATAATTTTGGTGATTTCCATTGTCAATGATGGTGAAATAGGTGAATTTCTATTCCAAAAAATAGGGGAGGCTTTTCTATTTAGGATGAAAGACAAGTATCAAGGTTGGAGAGTAAAGATATACTCCTCTGTCAGAACAGGTTGCAGGTGAAAGACAAGTATCAAGGCTTTTCTTCTCAAGCACAACATTTTTTAATTAATGATGTTTTGTTTGTATTCTCAGAACTTAATTTTCCCGAATGTTGTTCTATGGAGTATCTCCATGGCATTAGTTGGAGAGGCCACATGAGTAAAAACATGGAGAACACGGCTATTACTACAAGGATTCGATCATCTGCTCCAACCCTGATCTCGATTCTCGCTTCCGTGGTTTCATCCAATCTTAATTTTTTTTCCTTTGATCTTACTGCTGCATATTGTCTTGGAAGTGAATTCAAATAATTCGTATGATCAGCAATGAACTCTGCTCTTTGATTTATGATCCAATCCTGATTTTTTTTCCCTTTGATCTTACTATTGCACATTATCTCGGAAATGGACTCAAAGAATTTGTATGATTATCTATGAGCTCTATCAGGAGAGATTTCGATCCAATCATGATTTCTTTTATGCTTTGATCTTGTTGTCGCATTACTAACTTGAAAGTGTATTCAAAGAATTTGTATGACAGCTAGAAGTCAAATTTCTTTCTTTCTTTTTCTGATTTCCTATACATTCTTCTCATGAAGTTAATGCCTAATACTTAATTCAAATCTGGTGTCAGTTTTTAATTTGCTTCGGGTCAGACGTACGCTTCTTTTGAGTTGTCGTCATGGCCAAAAAAAAATTATGGATACTTCTATATTTTTGTTTTTGTCTTCAGTTAATTCTAATGGTGAGATTTGAAGGATTTGTTAGTAAGTTTTACTGCAAATGCATATTTGCTGGACAGTATGATTTTAAGTTTTTTTTTTCTTTTTTTATAGGTAAATTGAGCTATTTAGTTTAGTTTTAAGCAATGAAGGTTGCGGTTTCAAGGGAGCGAGGCAGTTTTTTTTTTTTGGTGACTGGGAAAAGAGATGAATTTGAGGTCGAGGGTTGGATGAAGGAAGTTAGTTCAAGGAGATTCGCTTCGATTCTCGCTAGAATTCTGGGTATCTATTAAATTCTAGTATGAAGAAAAATAACATTGTGTAATATATAGGTGAAAAACCATCAAGGAGAGTAACAATAAGAGGGGTGAACAGGTAAATTAAGAAATTATAATATAAGAATTAAATTTTATTAATCCAAATCAAAACTATGAGATATCAAGGATAATCAAAATAATCAACTGAACAATATTTAAAAATTTATTTGGCCATAAGTTTCAACTATTATGGCAACATGCCTTATTTATTTATCATGTAACAACCCAAATTAGAAGGCAAATAGAAATGCTTTGCTAACGCATTTTAAAATGGTGTATGGCTATGTGAATGACTTAAAGTGAAACTATCGTCATCCTACCTACCAAAAGCTTTCGATGAATTAACTTGTCCTTTCACACGAAGGAAAGATACAGATACAAGATATTGTCGATGGATTAGGATATGAATTCCTCATGCCAAGATAGTTTGTTGAGAAAGATAATTAATTAGGAGGCAAAGAAGAAAAAAAAACCTTTTTCTCCATACCACCTAAGCATGATATATACCATGAAGAAAAGATGTCATTCACAATAATGAATATTCAACTTTGTTAGTTAGGACAAAACATTAACAATACCACATATGGATAGAAATACAACAACTTGGTAGCTGATATATGTTGCTAAATATTTTAAAGGCAAAAGTCTTGGTAAAAGAAAAAAAAGAAGTTAGAAACATGAATTAAGACTTTGGGTGAAGGGACCCAATATGAGTTTCCTTTTCTTAACTCGGGGGACCCTCCCGGCACTACTACGGATTCGAAAAAAAAAACCTTTCATTTCGTTTAAACCTTTTTAAAAGTAAATTCGTGGAGCGAACCCATTTATACAGTTACATTTTCCATTAAAATATTATGAAACAAGGTGGGACAAATTTTTATTTTTTTTAAATATTAAACCCTTTATATAAAATTCCAAGCCAGACTTTCGCTTTTCTTATTAATGCCCCACTTACAACACCCGTAATAAAACAATTTAATTTACTTCCACAACCAACAATGAGACATCAAGTCCACCACAACCAATTTCAAATCAAACTTAAAATCTTTTTCTGAACACTATAGATATATAAACAATCTTTTAAAACTTATATACATTACAAAATAAATGTGCACAAGTAGTTATTTACAACAAAAACTATACATTTTCAAAATGGTGGTCGTCACGTTAGACAGAGTGTCACTGGCCCGAAGGATGCTCGAACTGCACGTCAGTCTCTGCCCCTGAAAACATTTTATAAAACATTTGGAAAAAGGGTGAGCTAAAGGAGCTCAGTGAGAGTACAACATAGGAAAATAATGTTTCTAGATATAGTTCAAATACAATGTAAAACAATTGTATAGAGATCTCATTTCCATAAAATTTACTTTGCATTCTTTTCCTTTCTATTTAAATACAACGTGTAAAACAATTCTATAGAGATCTCATTTCTATAAACATTTACTTTACTTTCTTTTTCATATAGTTCAAATACAATGTGTAAAACAATTGTATAAACATATCATTTCCATAAACATTTGCTTTACTTTCTTTTCCATAAAGATCAAATACAATGTGTAAAACAATCAGACAACATATCTTTTTCAATATACTTTCTTTCCTTTGAACTGGTCATATCCATTGAACCCGTGATACCTTTAAACCACCGTTGATCCATGAAAGAACCTCCGAGGAAACAGTCTTACGATCACCGATGGCCCAAAAAGGAGCCTCCGAGAAATTGTGCCATATCGTTAATCACCGTTGGCCCATGAAAGAACCTCTCCGAGGAGTTCGTAATTTTACGATCATCGATGGCCCAAAAGGAACCTCCGATAAATCGTGTCTTTCTTTTAAATACCATTGTACTATGAAATAACTCAAATTATGCGTTGATAAACTTTTCGTACTTTTCACGTGCATGGCAATATGCATCACTCTTTCCTTCCCTCTATAAAAAAATCCTAACCCTTTCTTATGTACCATGCACGCTTAAAATACTTTAGTCGACTTTCCTTTAAACTTTATCTTTGTAACATATTAGGTAAATCCATGGATTTAAACATTATATAAACATGTATATATAAAATATACATTCATAAATATTTCATTTCATGGAAACCATAAACTGCTTTATAAAAACTATGGAATCCATAATCATTTTATATTTTCTCAACATAATTTAAAGTCAAGAAAACACATTTCTTTTTTCATTTGAACATTTATAACATAGATATGAAAACATATACATTGGAAACATTAATATATATATATATATATTTTCATAAACATTTATTTCCATCACCTTAGTTATTTCATCGTTCGTAGTAATCCAAGTAGAATTGGCCCTAGAAAACGCAAAGTATTCAAGTTCGTAGTCCAACACCCAATGATGTGAAACCTGTAGGTTACAAATGGGTGTCAGTAAAACATAATGATAAAAATGAAATTGCTAGATACAAAGCATGTCTTGTGGCACAAGGTTTTTCACAAAGACCTGGGATTGATTATGATGAAACATATTCACCTGTGATGGATATTATTACGTTTCAATATTTAATTAATCTGTCGGTCTCAGAAGGACTAGACATGTATCTCATGGACGTAGTTACTGCACATTTGTATGGTATGCAAGAAAATGATATTTATATGAAAGTCCCTGAAAAATTTTAGTGCCTAAAGTAAAAACATCACAACCACGTAATATGTACTCAATTAAGTCGAGACGATCATTATATGGCTTAAAACAATCTCGAAGAATGTGGTATAATTGTCTGAGTGAGTATTTGATCAAGCATGGGCATATTAACAATCCTATATGCCCTTTTGTTTATATAAAGAAATCAAAATTAGGATTTGCTATTCTTGTAGTATATGTTGATGATATAAATTTATTTGGGACTCCTCAAGAGCCTACAAAAGCAAATTTACATATTTGAAGGATGAGTTTGAGATGAAAGACTTAGGAAAAACTAAATATTGTCTCGGTCTGTAAGTCAAGCATAAGTCTAATGGAATTTTCATACATCAGTCAAACATATGTCGAAAAGGTATTGAAGCAATTTAACATGGACAAAGCACATCCATTGAGTTCTTTAATGATTGTTAGATCCCTTGATGCTAAGAAAGATCCTTTTCATCCAAAAGAAGAAAATGAAGCACTACTTGGTCCTGAAGTACCATATCTTAGTGAAATTGGTGCTTAGTTATACTTAGCACAGTATACAAGGCCATATATTGCATTTTCAGTTAATTTGTTGGCAAGATTCAGCTCTGCAGCAACTCGAAGACACTAGAATGGAGTGAAACATATCTTAAGTTACCTTCACTGGACTACAGATTTGGGTTTATTTTATTCAAAGGAATCAACTCTAAAAGGATATGCAGATTTTGGATACCTTTCTGATCCTCACAAGGCCCGTCACAAACAGGGTATATATTCACATGTGGCAATACTGCAATTTCTTGGCGATCAACTAAGCAGACTTTGACTACCACTTCCTCTAATCACTATGAGATAATTGCACTCCTTGAAGCAAGTCGTGAATGTGTATGGTTAAGATCAGTGGTACACCACATTCAGAATGCATATGGGTGACCTTCGATTACAAGCATTCCAACAACAATTTATGAAGACAATGCTACGTGTATTGAGCAAATCAAAGAAGGATACATCAAAGGTGACAGGATCAAGCATATCTCACCAAAGTTTTTTTTCACTCACAAACTTCAGAAGAGACATGAAATTGAAGTTAAGTAAATAAGGTAGAGTGATAATGTTTCAGATTTATTTACCAAAGCTTTTCCATCATCAACATTCAAGAAATTGACATATGATACTCCGATGCGTCAGTTTGTGATCGCTGTTGATACTCATCAGAGGAGTATTATCTCTAGTCTAATGCTTATCGACATTTGATATGCACGCTGTACTCTTTTTCCTTCGTCCAGGTTTTTCCCACTAGGTTTTACTGGCATGGTTTTAACGAGGCAGTTTCTTTTGTGCGTCCAATATCACTCTAAGATTTACAAAATGTTGTACTCATTTTCCTTTTCTACATTTTTTTCCCTCATAGTTTTTTTAGCAAGGTTTTAATGAGTCACATTATCTTAGTTTGGTGGGCGTCCAAGGGGAGTATTGTAATAATGGTGGATGACCAACCATATTCTGCCTAAGTATAACCCCCCTTACCATTAAGGCTTGTGACCCTTCCTATACCCTTTTGTCTCTTCATATTCAAGATTGTGAGCCTATAAAAGGAGGACTTGCACTCGTGGATCTAAATGTATGCAAAGACAAGAATTTCTTATGTAAACTCTTCTACCTTTTCATTACTTTCACAACATTTTTTAATTTATAAATGTTTCAAAATAATGTTTTAAAACTAGTTTATTAAAAGTTCATAATAAAGAAATATTGTCATTTCAATACCTGATATTTAAAAATAATTGAGATGTGTTAAGATAAATAAGGCGAGGAATAAAAAGTTGAGTTACTTTGTTACCTGCTAAAGGCTATTTAGATTTATGAAAACATAAATAAAAACTATATATATAGAAGTTACTAAATTGGCTTGAATTTTAAAAACATTAAATGTTTTCAAATTAATACCTTGATACATAAAAATATTCTGAAACTGGTTTATATGCACATTATTTAAAATTTGTCTAGGCATATAAGTTAAAGCTATTACAACAAGTCTCCTCACAATTCAAATTTGAAGGCAAACAAAAAAAATGGTAATGGTGAATGATAAAAGATGCAACTCATTGATGAATGATATTTAAAACTTCAATAAAGTGGGTGGGAAAGCTAGAAATGGAACTTTGTGAGCTCAAATAAAACATTAATAATACCTTCCTTTAAACATTAATATTTTAAATTTATTAGAAATTCCTATTAACTTTCAACCTTCTAGTCTTCTCATGTCTTTTTTTTTTTAAATAAATAAATAATATAATTGTCATTCAAATTATTGAGATTAGAGCACAAGGTTGAAGTTCGTATAGGGAAAAGACACAACTAATTTATGATATATGTTGATAGATTTGCCTATCAATTTCTCATATCCACATGTTGTTGATAAAGATAATTAATTCGAAGGAACCAAAAAAAGTTTTTCGCCATACTACGTGTGCCAAAAGCATATAATAACATGGAAAAAGATGCCACTCATATTCACGAATGAGTATGAATTTCAAACTTTGTCAGTTAGAACAAAACATTTATAGCACTTTTCATTCAACATTAAATATTTAAATTTATAAGATATATTAACTTTCAACTTTTTAGTCTTTTTCATATATTCTAAGAGTAATTAATATACGGTGGACATCTAAATTGTTGAGGTTATTGCACAAAGCTGAAATAGACAATTGAAGTATGATGCTAATAGGCTAATTAACATATCTATTTCTCAAATAGATGGTAGTCTTAGAAAGATAATGATAGGTACCCAATCCTAATAGGAGACCTAACCCAAAAGACTGGCCTGATAGGTGGGAGAAGGGAGAACCTCTCAAACTTAAGTACCACTTCATAATTTTATATGAAGCTAATGTGGGATTGAATCGTTGCCCACCCCTAAAGAAGCAGGACGTCTGTGAACGACTTACACTCTGGATAGCTTTGACTCCAAACCTCTCTTGAGGCACCCAATAGGCCTTTTCTAGGTAGCTCTTTCTCGAAACGCACCGACTCTCAATGAAAGCACAAATGATAGGTACCCAAGCTTAATAGGGCAGTCCAACCCAAAAGACGACCTGATAAGTAGGAGAACCTCTCAAACTTAAGTACAAGATAATTAATTAGAAAGAGAAAAAATAAAATACACCAAAAGCACGATAACAACATATGGAAGAATATTTAACTCATATTCATAAATGAGTATGAATATTCAACTTTGTTTGTTAGGACATAATATTAACAATACCAAGAGCGGATAGGAATATCATAAAACAGTAATTTACACATTCATACTATAAAAATGAATTGATTAAATAGATCATTTATATTTTTGTAAGCGTTCTATATCCATACTTTAATAGGTTATTTCCCATTTTTTAGTTGTTCCTCTTTTGCACAACATAATTATATGGTTAACATAAAAACCGACAAACATATAAGTTACATGGTTTAGAAACATTTTTGGTTGGGTTTAAAAAATAACTTTCATATACAAACTAATAATTAAATAATAACATTTAAATGAACAATTAATCCTAATTTAACATAAAACTTAAATGAATAATTAAATCCCAATATATAATGTCAATCAAATATACTCCTAATAAAACTGTGCATTATCTTTCAATGAAGCCATTAACTTAATCATTCTCTTGAGAACATAAAGGAAACTATTCCACAACAATTTTGTTGTTAATTCATTATATCCTTTCATCAGGTGGTTTCAAGATGATGCTACTATTATTGCATTTAATTTCTTTACATAATTATGAAGGATAAGATTTTATTTGAGTTTGTTTATAATGATACTGACGCCATACACACTTTTAAGATAAAAGGACAAGAAATTCTCCATCAATACATATTAAAAAGGTGTACACTTGCCCATCCTAATGACAAAAAAACTAATATATGTCCATCCTACCTACCAGAAAGTTAAGAAAATTGTCTACCATTCTCATTTCTATTCATGCAACCCTAATTAGCATATATGAAATTATGTGCTTCTTAAATTATAGGTCGACTTACTGCGTATGGATGTCAAGAAATTAACAGAAAATTTAAGAGTCGTAAAGCTCAGACTGATGAGCGTAAAACAAAGAGGCATGATCACCATACTAATAATGTTACGGAACCCGTGACTATCGCTAAAGAAACCCATAAAGTCGCGGAATGCCTTTTAAACAACCATCGCCCCGCATCAAAGATATTGGATTGTTGCTTTGACGTAATCATTCCTCCTATTTGCATGATCAATATTGTCTCTTTAGATCCCGAAAGAGCCAATGTGAGAGCCCTACTGCATTAATATATTCTCATTTAGTTATTGTGTCCAACCTTCACCTAGAACTTCGTAAGGCTTAATAACAAATCTAATAAGAGGACAACCTTAGTAGAACATGATACAGGGGTGATAGTATATTTTACTCATTTTATCTTCATATTTTGGTTATTATTTCATAGTTTTTTATGATATTAATATCTATTTAACACCGTTTTCGTTCATATTTTCCATTAGGACCAAATTCGAGGCATTGAGGTAATATAAAGCATAATTGAGCTAAAATGGGAAAAGAAAGGGTAGAAAAGCACAAAGAAAGCAACAGAAGTATCACATCGCAACGTGATAGAACCACGTCCCCAAATAAGTGCAGCTCACGTTGCGACGTGGCTGAGAATTCTGGAAGTTCCAAATCCGCACGTCGTGATGTGAAGTCCTGACGTCACGACTTGAGAGTCCCGATGTCACGACTTAAGAGCCTCGACATCGCGACGTGAGAGTCCCGACGTTGCGATGTGAGAGTCCCGACATTACGACGTAAGAGTCTCGACATCGCCATGTGAGAGTCACAATGTCGTGAAGTCACTGGCGGGCCATCTACAATATTCAAACCATTTTTTGTAATTTTTCGAAGTCTACCCTCCAGATATAAAAGGAAGAAACCCTAATTTAGAGGGGGTTCGTTCTGGAGAAGAAATGGAAGACTTAGAGTTTCAAGGTTTTGAAGATAATGTAGAGAAAGATATTCAACAAATTTCAAGATCTTACATTTATATCGAAGTTTCTTTCCTTCTATGTTCTCATTCATTTGGTTATCTTTCTATCTTCTCATAATGTTCTAGTTTCACGACATCGCGATGTGATAGTCTAGACGTTGCAATGTGAGAGTCTTGACGTCGCGACGTGAGAGTCTGGACGATGAGATGAGAGTCACAACGTCGTGACGTCACTAGCGGCCCATCTATAGTATCCAACCCAATTTTTGTAACTTCTGGAAGCCTAGCCTTGAGATATAAAAGGAAGAAACTATAATTTAGAGGGGTTTCATTATGGAGGAGAAACGAAAGACTTAGAGCTTCAAGGTTTTGAAGACAAGGTAGAGAGATTCAACTCTTAAATATCTACATTTATATAAGAGTTTCCTCTTTCTTTCTGTTCTCATTCATTCGATATCTTTCTATCTTCAGAGTTCTAGTTTCATATTCTAGGGTTTTTATGTAAATTGAGCATGTACTTTGTAATTAGGTGTTGATTTCTATTGCAATTGTCATTTAGTTTTTTTATTGCTAAATGTTTCATCTCGTTCTTAATTCTAATTGATAATTGATCACTATCAATTTGAATCAGGACTGTCAGGAGATTTGAGAAGTGAATAAACTCGCCAGACCCCAGGCTGGAATGTCCCACCGCCATTAACTAGAGATACTCATGCTTTGAGTAATTTTTCTATCTTAAGTGAATTGCATTCTTAGGATTTTAGGGTTGAGTGGAGATGCAAAATACCTAAATCCTAGGGGTAGGTTGTGAGTTATGAAAAGAGATTCACAATTAATTTCATGAGGATTGCCATTAGTAAACAATTCAAATGTCAATTGAAAGAGAATTGAACCAATTGCTTAGGGATTGGTAAATTGAAATCAAAACTCTAGATCCATCACTCATCCATATTTTTCTTCTAAGTGAATTAGATAGGTTTATTATTAATTTTAGTTTGGTAGTTAAATTTAGAATTCAATTTCAGTTTCATAATTTGTACTGGGGATAAAGAAGAGATATTCCTACTTAGTTAGTATCACAACTCCTTGTGGAATCGATACTCTACTTTATTTATATTACTTGTTGGTGATGCATAAACTTGCACCATTTTAGCTTATCATATTTCGCATTGGTGAATTCATGAATTCAAAATTTTTTAAAAATCCAACTTTTTTATGTCCTTACTTGTTTTAGTTATTCATTTCCAGTTGTTTGGTTGTTATTTGCATGTGCTTTTCTTCTTTCTTTTGTTTGTTTTGTGTCTCATATGAGTTGGGTTGGTGCCTAGTAATGGTTTTGAGAATGCTTAGGTATTTTGCTTAATTTTCTTAGTCAAAATTGGGATATTGTTAGGTGTGCTTTAGGTTAACTTTTATTGGTGCAAAACATAGCATATTTCATGATTTTGATACTAACTAAGCACCCTTCCTACTATTTTCATGTCTAACCCATATATTTGTGTATTTTGTAGAAATGAAGAAAACGAGACGAAAAACAAGCAATTTGGGCAAGAATTGAGGAAGATATGCAAAGAAGAAGCTGTGGTCGCGACCATAGGACCTTATGGTTGCAACCACAGAGAAAATTCAAGGGGACCTTATGCAGCAAACTCTCGGTGTGGTCACCACCACAATAGCCTCTTCAACAAACTATCTTCAAAAACTTCGATGTGGTCTCGACCATAACATAATCCTGCATCAATTTTGTATTCAACTCTTTGTGTGGTCATGACCACAAGCCCTTTATGGTTACAACCACGCAACGATTTGGCCTACTTTATTTCCATTTATGGGCCTATTTCGGCCTAGTTTTTGAGGGGTATTTAAGGGTAATTTCAACATAATTCTACGGTTCAAACTTTGAGAGAGGGAGGCTCTCTCCTAGGGGTTTCCCTCTTCAAGATTTGCTCCATTTTTAGATTAGGTTTTCTGTAGATTTCTTAGATTTAGGTTTCATTTGTGAAGAACTTGGCTTGTAATCGACATGTTCTGGCATGACCATGTGGAGTGTGGATTTCAGCTTCAATATGGTTATGATTCTCTTAAGGTGTGAATCAATTAATCGGGATTCAAATTAACCTAGTTAAAGAGGCTTAGAGAATTATAAAGGTTTAGTATTAAGCAGATTTCACTAGGAGAGGACAACAAATGTATTAAGTGAGGACTGCAAGGACGTAATTGTGACCAATCTAAGCTTAGTCTAGGTAGCTCTATTGCAAAGACATAACTATAACCAATAGACCTCTCGAGGTAAAATTTCCTTTGAAAAGTATTGCCCTATCAACCTAGAAGGACATAACTGTGAATAGGTGGATAGTACGAAAAAACATACATTTCGATGAATACAAAATTGAGATCCTTGTACCGTAGCCTCAGACTGATTCAAACCATAAATCATTCAACTAGGGCCTCATTCTCATGAATCGAACATCATCAGATAACCAAACCTAGTTCCTCCTTAAGTAGTTTTCTCCTGTTTTTAGTCAATCGCTTCAATTTTCACAAAGCATTATGTTTTTGTTTAGTTTAGTTTTTATTAATTTAAAATTTCACCCTAAATAATTGAGTCCTTCAAATAGTGAAAACTTTAGTAGCCGGGGTACTTAATCTTCACTAAAACCACACCTTCCCTACGGAATCGATATCCGAACGTTTTAGTCCATTGTATTACTTGTATGACTCGTGCTCTTATGGTTTGCATCAAGTTTTTTGTGTTGTTGTCGGGGAAGGTAGGTTTTGGTGTTTGGATTGATATTTTGGCAAAAGGGAAGTTTGTAATTTGAGCAAAAATTTTCTTTTCCTATTTTCATTTGTTTCTTATTTGTATTTAGTATACTTCAATTTTATTCTTTGATTTTGTATTTTTCTTTTAGGTGCTTAGCATAAATTACCAATGAAATGATAGATGAAAGCCTACTTGCACTTGGGAAAAAGATTGATGCTCTCTCAAACCTCATTGACCAACAAACTCAAAGAGCACCTCATTATCTCAACTACTATGGAGGTCATTACTTTCAACCCCACAACATTATGCCGAGCTACTATCATTTGGGTTAGAGCACATATGAGGATTTCTTCTTTGGAAGTCAAAATTTTCAAAGTCAAGGAGGCTCAAGTTACAATTTTCAAGAACAAATCCAACAACCTTCTAATGAAGAGAAATTTTATGCCTTATTGAATGAGATGAAAAAGGACAATACTGCATGGGAAGCTAAAATGAAAGATAAAGTCACCAATGAAGAAGCTCAAGTGACAAACTTAGAAAATCCAATTGGGAAACTAGCCTATACATTAGAGGAGCAATATTCAAGGCCACTCACAAGCAGCATAAAGGATTAGGACATAGGAGAATGTAACTTTGTGCCTTTCAGTTTTGAGGAGGAAATCCAAGACCCGACATTGGTTAAGGAGAAAATAATGAACTTGCTAATGAGGAAGAGCTATTAATGAAAGAGAGGCAAGTTGAAGAGTAACATCCATGGAAATAAATTTGAAAATGCTTTGGTTGGGATTGACAAGTTCAATTTCCTTATTGACTTTGTGGCTTTGGGCATGGAAGAGGACCAACAAGTGTCAACAATAGGAGCACCTTCCAATGCCACAAGTAAAGCATGGATTGATAAAGAACATGGGGAGATGACCTTGCTTGTTGGTAAAGTAAAACTGAAGTTCAACCTCCACCAAAGCTATTAAGTAACTTTATGGATGAAGAAAATACCCCAGACAGCGGAGAGAGCTCACTTCTACTATTTGATGAGTTGATACATATTGAGGGAATTTCATCAAGACCCACCTCAACCCGAGCCCAATGATCATAATTGATCATCTAGGGGAGTCCTCCCTTCTTAACCGACATATTTCATACAATAAGGACAATGCATATTTTAAGTTTGAGGGTATTGGGTTGGTGTCATTTTAGTTTAAAATTTTCCAGCTTCAATTATCCTATTTTTAGTGTTTTCTTAGTTGCTTGCGTTTTAATTGCTTTTAGATGTTTTAAGTTTTTAGGTTAATTTTTTCATTTTTAGGTTGTTTTTGTTTTTGGTTGAGCTTGTTTTGAGATTGATCGTGATGCCTATGATGAATAATTGATTGAACTTCCTTTCACATAAAGAAAATGAGAGATATTTGAAAGTAAAGCATAATGGTTTAGCCACATAGTTGTAGACCTAACCACATGTTCTTAGTATCTTGAGCACAAGTCATAAAATCTTTGGTCAATTTTGCTTGTTTTAGAGAAGAATTCAGGGTAGAATTAGCTCATTCTATTGATCTATTAAGACTCTAGAACTGTTCAATTATCGTTTGAGGCAAAATCCCAGGCAACACGATGATTAGAAATGATAGCCATCCTAGATCGCCTGAGCCTTCTAACTAACCCTAATGTGCTTTAATTCGTAGTCACCTGTAATTCAGCACATTTAAATTACTGCTAGAAAGCCAAGAATGGGTCCTTAATCCTTTTTGTTGAATACCCTTCAGTCAAAAGAACCCTTGTTTACCATCAACATGTTGCATTCAATGCAATATTTTATGAATACATGTAGTGTGAATTAGGAGTTTGATTGAAGTGGGTGTGCTTTGAAAGGAAATAAAGGGAGGTTTAGGGTAGAAAAAAAAAGAAGAAAAAGAAAGAATCAAACAAGGTGGAGTTGTTTGACCTTGTAGCCTTCCTACCTTGAACAAGTAAGTTTTTAGGGGTGTTCTACACCTAGTACCCTAAGGCCAACTAGCCAGGGAGTTACTAACCTGGAGTTTGTTAAGGGTAGGTAGAAAGCTTAAGAAGGTCAAACATTGCACTACTCCATGCCTTGAAGACTATAAGAAAAAGAAATAAAGGTTTGGTTTGTTTACAAAATGGTGAAAATAATGAGAAGCAAAGCTCAGGGGAGATCAAGTGTGATAAAAAAGATGCAAAGAAGCTAAGTTTAGGGGAAAGCTTAGGAAGTCAACTACAAAGAATGCGTTATGCTAAAGGATGGACATACAAGTGGAGAAAAAGAAAAATATGTTTGTTTTGGGTAAACTGAAACCTAAATGACCTATTTAACCACCCTTACCTAAGCCATACATTACAAGCTTCTAAAGACCTAGTTGGATCCTATACAGGCATTACCTACATCACGGAAAGTGATCTGCCAAACAAGCCTATGGAATCTTACACACTCACCATGTGAGTGAGGGATCTCATTCCACTCATACTCATCTAATTCCATCTAAACTGCATTTGAATAGAGAGAGGAAACTACACACACACACACACTTAAGAACCATGGTTTAGGTAAGTTCAACTTATGGTCGATCCATTATTTTTTGAAAAAGGCTATCTCGAAGTTTTCTTTGGTGGTATGAAGGTAAAATCCTTGAGGCCAATTATAATTTTGTATCTCAATATAGGCTTAACATGTAAATTAGTAATGAATATGGAAAGTAAGATATTGCTTTGCTTGAGGACAAGCAAAATACTAAGTTTGGGGGAATTTGTTAGGTGTGCTTTAGGTTAGCTTTATTGGTGCAAAACATAGCATATTTCATGATTTTGATGCTAACTAAGCACCCTTCCTACTCATCTTCATGTCAAACCCATATATTTGTGTATTTTGAAGAAACAAAGAGAATGCGACAATTTGGGCAAGAATTGAGGAAGATATGCAATGAAGAAGTCATGGTTGCGATCATAGAGCAAATTCAAGAAGATCCTGTCCATCAAAATCTCAATGTGGTCGTGACCATAACAGCCTCTTTAGAAAATTGTCTTCTACAACTTCGGTGTGATCGTGACTACAACACCATTCTGCAACGACTGAAGAGTAGCAAGTTCGGTGTGGTCGCGACCACAGCATAATCCTGCATCAAATTTGTATTCAACTTTCGGTGTGGTCGCGACCACAAGCCCTTTATAGTCGCAACCACAAGCCCTTTATGGTCACGACCGTGTGACGATTTGGCCTAGTTTATTTCCATTGATGGGACTATTTCGGCCTAGTTTTCGAGGTGTATTTAAGGGTGATTTCAAGACAATTCTAGGGTTCGAACTTTGAGAGAGGGAGGCTCTCTCCTAGGGTTTTCCCTATTCAAGCTTTGTTCCATTTTTAGATTAGGTTTTCTGTAGATTTCTTAGATTTAGGTTTTATTTGTGAACAGCTTGGCTTGTAATCGATTTTTTCTAGGAAGCACGACCTTGTAAAGTGTGGATTTTAGCTTGGATATAAAGATTGAAGTCATTTGTAGTTTAAACCTTGTTTTGTATTTATATCTCTTCTCCTTCTTCAATTTCTGTATTTTTGTGTTTGTTATTAACATGAATTTGTGGGTTTTGATAGTTGAAATGTTAGGCTAAACATTTCATAGGGTTGGTTATCATATTTGATGTTAGATTCATTTAATCTTTAGTTTGGTTGGATATTTGCACGTTTGATTTTTTGTATTTGGTGTTAATACTTGATTATTATGGTTTCAAGCACTGATATGTGTTGAGAATCCGATCTTCGATCCTTTTACTAAGGTATCTGATTCGCGTAAACAACATGCATAGGGTAGAGATTTGGTGCTTGGAATCAACAAAATTTATAAACCTAAACCTCTTACTACCGTAAAGGCTAGCTACTGGCAAAGATAAAGGGGCTCTAGTGGTCAAAACACAGGATGGGTTTTCTTCATGTAAGTGACTAAACAATTGACTCAAAATGGTGATTTAATTTGGATTTGGGGCTTTGTAAAAATGGTAATGGAAGTTGGTGATTTGGCATCGAAATAAAGTGAAGTAAATGTGAAGAAGCATCGGCCACTAGGTTCGCTGAGATCCTACAACCGAGAAGTCCCTGCTCTTTTTCTCGCATTGTGAGGATGACCTATAGTAATTTCTCGAACCAGATCTTCATTTGGCACTAAAAACTAAACCCTAATAATTTTCCTCTTGAAAGATGGCATTTAATGAGCATTCATGGTTTCGCATACTCAAACCTATCTCCTCGACCCATCTTACGTTGACAAATAAATGCGAACTAACGAATCTCAAGTGATCTAAAGCAATAAGCATCCATCGGTCCCAAAAGACGCTGCTACCAGTCAAGATGCATATATGGGATTTAAACCTAGAATGAGAAATATAAAACATAAATATCAATAAATGCTTGGGTTAAAAACATTTAGGACTATAAGTTTACTTCGCATTCGCATCCCAAGAGTCTCATCTTCAAGGAAAAAGGGGGTTTACCCAACAATCCTCTGAGTTGTCATCCTCAAAGGGTGTTTGGTAGCCAAGAAAATGAGAGAAAAGGAGAGAAAATGAGAGAAAAGAAAAGAAATGGGAAAACTCCCGCCCAGTCTTTGTATATTAATGATGCAAATTGAGGAGATACCTTTCTCTGTATAAAATCTTGCCTTATATATGCCCGGAGAAGAGTAAAAATAAAAAAATACATGAGCCACCACTATTACATGAAGGGTAGTTTAGGAAAAATCACAAAAAGAGGTCAAAACGAGGTCAATTGGTCAAAAGTGGAGAGCAGGTTGCGAAGCAAAATTTTGCAGGATGCGAAAATTTTATAACCCTACAAAATTCTTATACTGCCCCTTTTTCTTCTGCTTTTTGCTCCTCTTTCCTCTGGTTTCTGATATGCAACATTGAGTTCAACTCGTATTCTTCATGATCGAGTTGACTCAACAATTTTGGCAAGTTTAACGTGCAAAAACTACAAAATAGCTACAAAATGTGATCGTAGTATAGCCAGACCTAATGTGAAAATCGGGTTAATGGCTGATTAGGCACACAAAGCGCTCAAAACCTGCAACGAACATGTCCGCACAGCGCCATTTAGGCACTAATCACCCCCCAACCGACACATTGCTAGTCCCTTAGCAATGAAAGAAAGAAAGAGCAACAAAACAATAACAAAATTATGTTCACAAAAAAATGGTATTTCAAAAAGAGTGTGAATGAGTAATGCCCAATCCTCAGTAAGAATCACCCGAACCCTGCCTAATAACCATCTCGAGAGAGTGAATGCCATACAGAATCAAGCATCAAAAGAGTTTCCTTCTCTAAAGAATCAATCTAGAACTTCAACCAAAACCTAAGTGTTTATATGATAAGTTTTCAACAATAAACTGTCAAACTGCACTCTCCCCCCAACCAAGCTACTGCCACAACCTAGTACGCTAACCGACCTAAATAGATCAGGAACCACTCTTATTCCACAATTCTTTTTGTGTTGTAGGGGTGCAATGTTGAGGAATCGACTTCACCAAAGTCCATGTAACGGGGATCCACCGATGACTCCAAACCAATTAAGGCTTAGGGCATCAAGTCATAAGGATTTTTCAACCACTGAGTCTTCAGGTTTCACCCCGGACTTCAAATGATTTCGAAACTCTAGCATCTACAACTTGCTAAACTCCACCTATTCACTCGTGTAGCGAACACTAAGTCGGTGGCTCCCAACCAATTAGCTTAGGGCACCGGGCTTTAAAGACTTTAGCCATATACCCCTGATTCGTGCCACGGTAGGGTGATCCGGAATCAACAATATTTGTTTCCTATATTCCTCCTACCGTCAGAAATGCTTACCGCAAAGATAGTGGTCTGTGTATCGAACACGAGGATGGGTTTTCATTCCACAACTGATTTGTATCATGATTCAAAATGGTGAGGCTTTTTACTTGGATTTTGATTGGGGTAAGTACTGTGAGATTGGTCAGCTCACCTGGTAACCTAAATAGTTTAAATTAAAGTGTGAAATGGTAACCTTGAAGGCTTGGGTCACTAGCTTGATAAAATGGGGTTATTAAGATGTCCTCGGGTTATTTCCTCGCATTAGGGCAAATGACATATAGTCAAGGCCAAAACCGGATCTTTGTTTAGCTATAAAACCTAACCCTAAAATAATTTATTTGAGTCCAATCATAATCGAGCATTCAATGTTCAACCAGTTTGAAAACCCTAGCATTTAACCTCATTTCAATGGCTCGTAAATGACATCTAAAGAATGTCGGTGCATCTATCATTAAGAATGCACTGAACCCTAAAGCATGACAAGTATTAAGAATGCACTGAACCCTAAAGCATGACAAGTATTTACCAAAGGAAAGACATTAAATAGCATTAAACCCTAGTTTGGAAAGTTTGGAGCCATAAATGCAAAGACTGCTTCATTTAAAGCATGAGGACACTTCCAAACCAATTATTAACCAAGCTAGTAACCCTCCTTCAAGGCTTTGAGGCTTAGCCAAACATCCCTTGAGTTGTCATCCTTAAGGGGTGTGTTTGGAAGCCAAGAAAATGAGAGAAAGAAGAGAGAGAAGAGAGCAAAATGTAACCTAAAACCAAAAGCTGCGGGAAAGCTTGGATAAAAGTAAAAGTTAGGGTTACAAAAGCTATAAGGTGGCTTATATAGCCAACCCAATTGTGTGAAATACCAAAAATACCTAAAATACATGATTACAATAGGGATAAAATGGGAATTATACAAAAACGAGGTCGCTGAATCAAAACACAGGGAATGATTTACAAGTAGTTGAATTTCACATGATAGCTTAGTTCTTTTTCTATCATAGCGAATACAAGGCATAGCTTAAATTCAAATTTTCGCTATGCATGCAATCCTCACATCATAGCGAAATTCACGTGATAGAGAGCAATTTCATTGATTAGTGAATTTTCGCTATGGTTGCGAAATTTTCGCAATCCTTGCGAAATTTTCGCAATGCATAGCGAAAATCATGTTTGCCTCCTGCTGCCTCCTGCATTGCCTCTGCATCCAGTTCAGCTTCTAATTCATCACTTCCACTTGACATTTCTTCATTTTGGGGTGATGAAATCAATGTAGTTCCCTCGGTGATTCGCACCAACACGGGGCCGCTTGCCTGAATCGGGGTTCCCAAACCTCGCAAAACTACCAAAACAACCTCGAAACCAAATCGTGAGCACTGGTAATAGGACCTGCACATGCCAATTGGCTTAATTTACATGATTAGTACGCAAAAAGCACTCAAAACCTATCTTGAATAGGACTCAAAATAGCACTTTTTGGGTACTAATCACACCCCCCAACCGACATGTTGCTAATCCCTTAGCGATGCTAAAATAACCAAGGTATGCATGTTGTGCTTTTACAAAAAGTGTATATTGTTCAAAAAGTGTGTGTATACGTAGGGTTTTGCCTTCAGTATGAACAATTTAGACTTTGTACAAAAACCATCATGAGAGAATAATTGCCATATAAAAACAAGTTTTAGGGCAACATCGGTTCCAAGGAATTCAACTTGAACTTCCACCAAAACCTAATTGTTCCTAAGGTAACCAGTTTGAGCCAATAATTGCAAAGTTATTCCCTCCCCCAACCAAATCCAGTGTCGTGGCCTTTAAACCGGCCGACTAACCTAAATAGGACCAGCTACACTCTTATTTCTTTCTTTGGCTGTATTGCAGGATGCAATGCTAAAGACTCGACTTCACCAAAGTCCGTGTAACGGGGGTCCACCGATGACTCCCAACCAATTAAGGTTTAGGGCATCAAGCCAAAAGGATCAACCGAATTATAAACTCTACAAGCCAATTCCTGACTTCGAATGACTTCTAAGAATTAAGCAATCACAACTCACTAAACTCCACCCATCCACCCGTAGCAACACTAAGTCGATGACTCCCAACCAATTAAGGTTTAGGCATCGCTTTGTGTTGCTTTCTATATTCCCTAACTGTTCTGCCTGCAAAGCTCACGGCTTTCTTCTTTTTCTTTTTCCTTCTTTTCTTTTTTCTTTTGCTTTTCTTTCTTTTCATTTTGAAGACTACATTGGTCTTCATTCAATGGGTAACACAAACTATTATGGGTCAGCCAATGTATCCAAGGCCCTATGGTAAGGCGAGAGGAGGTATATAGCTTCTCAACCTATTTGTACAATCTGGTGTGCACTGTGTGTGATTAGCTAAAAGTGGATGTAAAAGGTTAAATACGCTGGAACTTCAATCGACCAAAAACTACATCATGCATGGAATTGTTCTAACATTAAGTAAGATACGTATTTCCAATTTTTCAACTAAAGGAAAGAGTAGAAACACAATATAGGCACAAAAATGATTTGCAAAAGTGGACAAAAATGTAAATAATGCTATAAATATTTTGATATAACCAAAGTGGCTAATACAGGCTTAAAATAGCTAACATAACAAAAGTATCACTGCCTACTATGGGTTAATACATGTACCCTATACAATCCTATACAAAATGAGTAGGCAGTTGATAAAGCCAAACAAGACAAAACATGATAGAAGAGATTCTAACTCTAACTTCCTCCCAACCAAAGCATAAAACATGACTCCACTAGGTAGGATAAGAAAGAGAAGGGAGGTAACCACCTCAACCTCTGCAGGTGGATGTGCCGGTGGATCCGGGTCGCGTGTGTGGCGCGCTAGCATGTCCAAGGAGGTCGCATCGTTAATTAGTCTCGAGTAGTCCGTAGGCTCAAGAGGGAGACCGAGGTGGCTCATGATCCGAAGAAGCATGGCGTGACTGTGCTCTATAGTAGCCTCGGCTCGGGCCATCCGCTGGTCCAACGACGCCTATGTAGTAGCAAGCGCGCAGACAACATCCATAATGCAAAGAACAAGCCCCTAGAACCGGGACATTTGAATATGCCTCGAGATCTACGTAGGAAGGGTCACAGTGTCGCAGCGGTCGTACAAAGAGTGAGATGGAGGGTATGAATCTGGAACTCGAGCCTCCACCTCCTACCGACCGTGAAACAGGATCCTCCCCAATCGGTGGGTCCTCTGGTACATCATCTGCTGCCTCGTCCTGATCCCCGCGCCTCGAGAATAATACCGGAGATCGCACAGCCAGACGCTCCATAGACAGAATCCGAGTGCAACCGATCTCCGCTCAATCCGCAGCCCGTGGAACCTCAGATACCAGACCCCGGCCTCGGCAATCGCTGCATCAATAATGGTAACCTCGCCGGCGCCGCCCTCGCGTGGACCTTCTCCTCAAAGTGCAATGTTGAAGCCATAATAGCTCGAGGGACTGAAACTGTAATCCCTCCGAGATCCGGCATAGGCCTCCGCATGGCCCCGTGCTGAAACATAATGCTAAACGGGAACAAGCCGGGTCCGGGATGTGGTCCACAAGGAGCATCCGAGGCGGAAGTCGTCATAAGAGTAATGGTCCCGCGATAAGATCTCGAGTGAGACAAATCCACCATCTCTCTCAGAATGGCTGGGGCCAACTCAGATTCCAGACTTGCTACTACCGGCAGCCCAAAGTAGCTGAAATGTCTGCAGCTCCGGAGCACTCCCATGTCACAATACCGAACTGCAGCCCAAATGACTTGCGACTCCTGAAGTCATAGTATGCAAACTTAAGCACAACCCGCGGATAATAGAACTGCCACTCTGTCACGAATAAGCGTGGAATATCGCAAAGTGGACTGCGCCCCACGAGTCTCTGAACCGCGGGTCGGTGGTCAATGATGGTATGTCGTAGAATGGCTCCCCGTGGAATTCCCTGGCACACAATCCACGCACTCGAACCGGGCCGGTGAACATGGGGCGCTGATCCTCGAGGCTGGCGGTTCGGGCGCATTTGCCCTCCCTCAGCCGGGAGGTGACGGCTCGGGCCGAGATCTCGAGGACTCCCGCCGTATGTTCGGGCCTCGCTTGAACGGGCCCGCCGCCTCCGAGGCATTCCGAAGGCCCGTGTCCCATCCTAGTCCTGCATTCCTAACTTCTCGAGGCTCCTCGTGCATGGCCAAGGCTGGGGCCAATGTAGGTCAGATAACCGCAGGAGGTCCGGCGAATGGGCACCGGCACCTCGGTTCCCTTGGATCCTTCATCTCCTCGGGAGGCCGAATCTAACCCCGGGCTTATAGCGAACCACCCCTAGGTACGACTCATGTCTCCAGGGTTCAGAGCCTCAGAAGGAAAGGTAGCGCACGATCAGCAGTAGTGCACCGCGCACACGCACAGGGTGAACCAGGGCTCGGCAGCGGCGGCAATAGGTTGTGACGGCGGTGGCGACCCGCAAAGGCGCCGGGGCTACGACATCAGCTGGCTGCCAACACCGACACATCTCGTGGCCTGTGTCACTAAGCTCTGGGCGCTGTGACGGCAGCCACCTAGATCAGCAGAATGGCTGCGTGGATGGCTCAAAGCGGATGCCGACCTGTGGCACTTAGCAGCTGGGAATGGCTCACTACTGTGGTAGGGCACAAAGAAGGCTCAAAGGGAGGGCCCCGAGGAAAATGAACTAACTTAAATGAGCGCCCCCCTTTTATAGTGCCATGAGGAAGCCGAGGTCCAGTATACCGAGTTTCACCCTCGCCGCATTGTTAAATTCGCTTACTCCGCTTTCCCATCTCGCACAATCTACAAAAATTCTGATTCCAGTAAATTAAAATAAAATAAAAAACAAAATAATTTAAATATATAAAAATTATATTTAAATAAACCTAAAGAAAATGAAATAAAATTAAAATAAGATTACTAAAAGGAAAGTTACT
Organism: Tetrastigma voinierianum; assembly: GCA_016808115.1. Lineage (NCBI taxonomy): Eukaryota > Viridiplantae > Streptophyta > Magnoliopsida > Vitales > Vitaceae > Tetrastigma > Tetrastigma voinierianum. The sequence continues at coordinate 233,650 of JAEQBH010006082.1, forward strand.
AAAACGGTTACTAAAATAGTGCTACTACGAAAAATTGACCAATTAAGCAAAGAAAAATTTTTTGAGCTGCGCTTTAGTTTCAAGGGAGACCAAACCACTTAATTTCACCGATTCACTCATGGAGGGTCAAGGAGGAGGAGCCTCGACTCCCTCGCAGCGGGCCTGTATACACAAACCCTCATGCTTGGTTCCTTCTTGCTGGAACTTCTCACCGGGTGATTTTGGGCCGACCATTGGCTCTATTAAATGGATCGATGCGCATAACTCCCCCATCAACCGCTTTCATCTTGGTTTACCAATTCTGCTTGCAATTTGGGGGCTTTTGGTTTCCCTGCATTTTGACCAATTAAGTAGACTTCATCAGCTCCTTGCTTGTCATCTTCCATTAGCTTGTGCTTGTTACTCAAGTGAAAAATATTGAGCTCCTATGTCGCGTTACAATGACTGACAATTCATTCCAAGAATTAATTATCGTGACGGGCGGCCAAAAATGGTATTCCGAATAATTGCACATGATTAGGCCCTTATTGGCTCGGTATCAAGCACTACAAAGTTCACTGGGTAGTAGAATTTGTCCACCTTTACCAACACATCCTCAACTATTCCCTTAGGAATCTTCACCGATCGATCGGCCAATGATAGAGTGATGTTGGTAGGCTTAAGTTCTCCTAAACCTAACTGCTTATACACTGAATATGGCAGTAGGTTTACACTGGCCCCCAAGTCTAACAGTGCTTTGTCTATGCAAGTCCCACTAATGTTGACTGATATTGTGGGGGATCCTGGATCCTTGTATTTCACTGGGTCTGCTATAAAGGATGGCACCGACTTGCCTCTATTTAGGGAATGCTTTCGCTTAATGTCTAACCCTTCGACCGTACTGTGTCCTTTAAGAACTTTGCATAAGCTGGGACTCGCTTAATCATGTCCAAAGAAGTGGGAATATTTACCTTCACTTGCCTTAGCACCTCCCAAATTTCAGCTTGGTTTGGAATTTTTTTTCTTGCCTCTTAGTGCTTGGGGAAATGGAGGGGGCATGCTTTTCTTCATTGAATCTTCACTGATTATTACTCTCTCTTGCTCAGCCTCCTTTTCTTTCTCGCCTTGAGCAAACATGGCACCGTTGCTCAATTTCTTTCCGTCCTCAAGGTGATGATAGCTTACTTCATCCATCCCCGAGTTGCCGGATGAACCTATCTCAGCACTTCCGATGGCAGCTGTCAGAAGGAAATCTTCCTCTCTCCCAGACTCAAAGAGATTGCACCCAGTGATTGAATACTCTCGATTATCAATATTCGACAAGGCCGCTCAAGCCCATCTATTCTCTTGTTCAGTGTGCTTTCTACAGGATCAATACTTTGAGCCAATTGTACATTGATCCCCTTTTGTTCTTCCACAAAATTGCCTACCACCTTGCTCAAGTTTAAGATGGCTTGTTCCACATGAGAAGAGGATGGTGATGGCTGTGGTTGAGATGAGGAACCAAACTGTTGTTTGGCACCCGGAGGCACATAAGGAGGGGGATTAGGTTTCCAGGAGAGATTGGGATGATTCTTCCAATTGGAATTATATATACTACCATATGGAGCATTGGGTTGTGGCTTGTATTGGTCTACGGCATTGGCATGCTCTAACATCAAATCCTTCACTGAGGGAGCAATTGCGTTGTTCCAGATGACAGTGGGCTGACAATTGTTTTTACAAGGCCCGTGCATGATTTTCGCCATCGTCGCACCATATGGAGCCTTTTCCCATGCCTTCCACTTTCCTAGCCATGGCTGGGATATTTTTGTTTATCTCTATGTCTTTGGGAAAGTTGTACCTCCCTTTCGTGGGTCAAGGTCCATTTTCTCGAATTCCTCGGGTTTGGCTCGTCTCCAACCCTGGAAGTTTCAGCCACATAATTCAAAAATCCATGGCTTCATCCGATGTTTGCCTGGGAAGTCCCTCCACACATTGTTTCCAAAAGTTGCTTCATGGTCGGGGACATGCCACAACAAGTGGTTTACAAGCATCCAAGTGTCAAACCATGATGTGGACAAGCACCGATGGTCTCATGAACCTTTCCCAAGACTGAGTAGAACCTTCGTTGTCGCGGGTAGCAAACGTAGATTTGCCTCTTCAAATTGTCAGGTCTTGTGAGCAATCAAGAATTTTTTGTGAATTTCGCCTACAGCTCTACCCACCAACATGGTTCTGTCCTTGAATTGGGTTTACATCTTATTTCTTTGTTCCTAAGGGTCAATGGAAATGCCTTCAACTTCAACAAATCCATGTCAATTGTACCCTCCTTAAAGGTTATGTACACTTCAAAATCCCTTATATGGGTGTATGGATTTTCTTATTCTCCATACCATGAAATGTGTTAAGAGGCATTAGGGGTAGTGGTCCTACCACTACATCTCGCAGGAGGTATGATGCAGAAGGAGTAATTAACTCTAGAGGGTGTATGTGGTCCCCATTGACCAGATGATTGATTCATATGGGTTGCTTGCTGACTTTGCTGTTCCTCAAGCAAAGATCCATTTGTTCAATCGTGTACACCGATTTCACAAATTTTGCTCAACTGCACTCACTCTTGCACTCACCTGATATCCTCTCGTCCAATGCGCATAAACACCAGAATAATAAAATGAGATAAAAGAAAGAACAACAAAGAAACTTGCCACAAATGGTCAGTGTTAGCTACTTAAAAACTAATTGTAGAAATAAAAATAGTGAAGTAACTGCTAAGTAAAGAAGACTTGTAGTTCGAACAAACGAAATTCAAAAAGGATAAAAAGGTCATCAACACCTGTAATGTGGATTACAAGTACATATTAACTCATCATTCGTAGTTTGGCACCATCCCCAACAACGGCGCCATTTGATTCGTGCCATGGTAGGGTGATCCGAAATCAACAATATTTGTTTCCTATATTCCTCCTACTGCCGTAGTCAAGCTACTGCAGTATAGTGGTCTAGGGTCGAACACGGGGATGGGTTTTCATTCCACAAATGATTTGTATCATGATTCAAAATGGTGAGGCTTTCATTTGGATTTTTGGATTTGGGTAAAAACAGGGGAGATTGGTTGTTCACTGGGTAACTGAAATAGTTTAAATTAAAGTGTGAAATGGTAACCTTGAAGGCTTGGGTCACTAGCTTGATAAATGGGGTTACAGATGTCCTCGGTTATTTCTCGCATTAGAGCAAATGACATATAGTCAAGGCTAAAACCGATCTTTTGCTTTAGCTGGCAAACCTAACCCTAAAAATACTCCTATTTGAGTCCAATCATATACTGAGCATTCAATGTTCCAATCAGTTTGAAAACCTAGCTTTTAACCTCATTTCAATGGTCAGAATTACATCAAAGAATGTCGCATCAATCATTAAGTAATGCATCGAACTCCTAAAGTATGACAAGTATTGACCAAAGGAAAGACATTAAATAGCATTAAACCCTAATTTGGAAAGTTTGGAACAATAAACAAACACTGTTTACTTAAAGCATGAGGACACCTAAACCACCATTAACTGCTTAGTAACCCTCCTCTAAGGCTTTGAGGCTTAGGTTACATCCCTTTGAGTTGTCATCCTCAAGGGGTGTGTTTAAAGCCAAGAAATGAGAGAAAGAAGAGAGAGAAGAGACAAATGTAACCTAAAACCAAAAGTCAAGGGAAAGCTTGGATAAAAGTAAGTTAGGTTACAAAGCTATAAGGTGGCTTATATAGCCAACCTAATTGTGTGAAATACCAAAAAATACCTTAAAATACATGATTACAATAGGGATAAATGGGAATTATACAAAACGAGGTCGTTTGGAATCAAAAACACAATGGGACGATTTTCGTTATGCAAAGGAATTTCGTCACATAGCTTAAAATTTCCCTATCATAGCGAAAATACAAGACATAGCGAGTCTGGGGTCTCTTCGATATATAAGAACTTTCGCATGATAGCGAAATTTCGCTAGCTTAGCGAACAGTACACCGAAAATTCTCACAATTGCGAATTTTCTGATATGGCTGCAATTTTCGCAATCTTTGCGAAATTTTCGCAATGCATAGAGAAAATCATATTTGCCTCCCCGTCGCTCCCGCATTGACTCTACATCCGGGGCCTCAACTTAATTCATCACTTCCACTTGACATTTCTTCATTTTGGGTGATGAAATCACCTAGAATCTCGTGATTCAAGACCAATACGAAACCAAGCTTGTCAGACTAAGTTCTCAAACCTGCAAACCACAAAACAACCAAACCAAATCGCAAAGACTAAATAGAACTGCACATGCCATTTGGCTTAATTTACATGATTAGTACGCAAAAAGCACTCAAAACCTATCTTGAATAAGACTCAAAATAGCACTTTTTGGGTACTAATCAACCCCTCGAACAGTGCTCGGGTTTCAAGGCAAAGCATTGTAATTTTCTTCTTTTTCTTTTTCTTTTCTTTTTATTTTTCCTTTTCTTTTTTTCATTTCTTTTATTTTTTTTCAGAGACCACAACTTCTTTCATGGGGTCCTTAAACCTATCAAGGTGGTTAACGAAACTAGGTTAGGTTTTTGCAAGGTTTAGGAAGCTAGGTATTTTTTCAGCTTATTGTCAAAACCTAATGTGCATAGTGTGTGGTTAGCTAGAGGTAGAGGAACAAGGTCAAAGGCAACAAGAATTCAACTGATCATCAACTCAATTAGGCATGGAACTAATCTAACATCAACAAAATTGGACAATGTTTCAACTTTTAAAACTGCAAGCAAAAAAAAAAAAAATGGGTGCAAATTTTGAAACTACAAGTGTAAGTTGTATGATATAAAAAAGAGATATGACTATATTTTCAGCTTTTCAAAAAGAAACTAACAACTTTACAAACAAAAAACAAACAGCAAGCCACTGAACAAAACAAAATGGACTTGCTCAAAATAGTAGTAAAAACATAAATGTAGTTAATTCTCCTTCGCTAACTCTCCCCAACCACGCCACACTATCCAATGGGGCCTGATTGGTGCCAGAGAAGGAAGTGCTACCCCCTTAGTGCGAAAGGTACCGGTGGATGCCACCTCATCCCCGTGCGCCGAGGGGCCGTTTGGAGAAGGTGGAGGAGTATTTGGCACGTCGCTATATGCCCAATGAAGCTCAAGGGTGCTAGGTGGGTGGTCAGCCACGTGCTACTCGGAGGATGATATGAAGAGGCTCAGCGTGCACCGATCGAGTGGATCTGAGTAGCCCAGTGACTCCTCGAATTTGCACGAGGATGGTGTGGGTCTGAGCAATGGCGGCCTCTATGCGTGGCATCCTTCCAAGTGGATATGGATATATGTTGTAGTGGTGGTGCGATTTATCAACTAATCAATAAGAAGACTGGGCAATCGGGAGGTGCAGAGGATGCATGTGATGTAGTAATGGAGCAAAGGATCATTGGAGCCGGATGATGCACATGAGGCTTCTTTGTATGCAATGCAGGAGGTGGCTGATCCTCTATGGATCGGGCCGATCATGCAAATCTACACTCCAGTCCGGAGGTGGAGGCGATGAGCACTGGCATAAGGCCACTTGTCACCGCAGATGAGTCGGCCTCTCATCTCGACGACGCCTAGCCTGGGCCGAAAGCAGAAACCGAGATGCTCTAATAACTAGCATAATGTTCTGAGAACAGAGGGTGTGGACTTAACCCGTCGTTCTAAGCAGTGGGACCTTGTCCTGGCGGAACAAGGAAATCATGATGAGCCTAGTAGGCTGAGTCCAAAGCTCCTGATATGCGATATGTGAGCCTTCAGACAGCTCATCTCCTCTATACAAGGATACTGATTTTACCAAGTTGGACCGCAAAGAGGGTCAATTAGGAGCATACTCGAGGGAAGCTGTCACTGGAACAAAATGGATCCTGTTGTCACATCCCTGGATAATAATCGAACCATCTCCCGTGGTGAGGGGTGGAGCCATTGTCTGTAATCGATCAAGTTGGCAAGGACCACTGGGAGATTGAATGTAGCTGCAATGTTCGTATCTGGTATAACTTTCACAAATCATCGATGTAGAGAAGTGGATGGGCTGATCAGCTTCGCCCGATTTCATGGTGTGATAGAACTCAATGACCACCTAGGGGTAGAAAAACCGGTGTGGGGTTATAAAAGGCTCCAGGGAGTACTGCTGCACAAGTCGCATAGAATCTCTAAGCTCGAGATCGTCAGCAAAAACCGGAAGGTCATAATAGGTCTCATCAGGCAATTCTTTGCATCATAATTTGAATTCCCCCAGACCGCAAGGGAGGGATAGGATCAGAGGGTAGTCAGCAAGCAGGGCCTCCGCTAAGTGGGGAATGGGCTCCTGGGCCCAACCGATGGCCTACCTCGAACCCGAAGTGTGGGCCTTTGAGGCGGCGGCCGGATGGCCGGTGAGGAGGAGATGGAGGAGTAGGCCTAACCCGTGTATCATACCTGCATGGGGTAGGGGAAACAATGTCAGCAAGGGGAGAAGAGGAAGGTTGCACCCTAGGCCTGTAGCTATGTCCTTCGAGGGTCTTGGCCATACTTGGATGTTTGGATTAGAGAGGGGATGGAGAAGGTGAAGTGCAGGTTTTCTTCTCAGGGAGGAGTGAAATGAAATGGGATTAGAAAGGGGCTTACAAAGTGGTTAGAAGGTGAAAAGAAAGACCCATTTAGCATTCATAAATGGGCACTAAAACTAGGTTCAAAAAATATGGGGAAAATAAATCAGTCATAGAATCAGAGGTCGTGAAGGTGAACAGCAGGAACCAAAGGGACGCCAACTAGATATTTAACACTCAATTTCATTTGCGGTTGCGAATCAACCTCATGAAAATTCACAGTTTCTAAATCTCATGCCTTCAAATAAGCTTCACCCTTTAAACCCAACATCAAACACCCACCAAGAACACCAAAGAACACAAAAACACTAGAAATTATGAGCATAAGCATTAGAAAGTGAGAAAAATTAAAAAGAAAACTAAGCTAAGTTAAGGAAATTATGGAAAATCTCATTTAAAACTTAAAGTAAAAGAAACAAAAGTCCAACAAAATGAAAGGGGTTTTTTGAGTCTCAAAGAGAGACCACGCCACTGGGCAGCCTTCGCACTTGAGGATCAAGGAGGAGGAGTCCCTCCATGTCTGCTATGAATGCATAAGATTTCAGCTCCTTCCCCTTTGCTTTAAACATTTTGTCATCTAGTGGTGCTGGAGGAACCAGTGGTGCTGGAGGAGTGACTGAGGTGATTAATTCTTTATCAAACACTTCACGCTTCTTCATCAACCTCAGCTGTTAATCGTGTTCTTTTGCACCCGCTAACTGCATACCCTCATCAGGTTCTTGTTCCTCCATTTATTTGTGCTTGTTTCTTAGGTGGAAGATGTTGAGCTCCAATGTCATATTGTCAAATGTAAGCTGCATGATCCTAATCCGGCAATTGATGATGGCATTCGATGTGGCAAAAAATGACCTCCTAAGTATGATAGGCACATAGTTAGTACCTACTGTCCCAGACTTGGTATCAAGAACAACGAAGTCGACCAGATAGTAAAATTTGTCCACCTTCACCAAAACATCTTCAACTATGCCTTTGGGTAATCTATCGACTAAAGATAAGGTGATGGTGGTAGGCTTTAATTCTCCCAGCCCCAACTATTTGTAGACTGAATATGGTGATAGGTTCACGTTGGCTCCCAAATTCAACAGTGCTTTCTCTACACAAGTTCCTCCGATATTCACTAAAATGGTAGGGGATCCTGGATCCTTGTATTTCACCAAGGTATTGCATTGAATGATAACACTGACCTGTTATGTTAGGAAGGCCTTCTTATCAACATTCAACCCTCTCATCGTGCACAGTCTTTAAAATTTTAAAGATAAGGTTGGGACTTGTTTTAACCAAAGTGTCTAGCAAAGGGGGATGTTTGACTTCACCCACCTTAGCACTTCTAAGATTTCAGTCTGGTTGGTGGCTTTGTTCTTGCCTTTCAATGCTTGAGGAAATGGAGGGGGCATGCTTTTCTTCATGCACCTTTCTTACATATTCTTTTGCCCGCTTTCCTTTTCCTCGGGTCTCTTCACAGTGTAGGCACCGGTTGATCAACCCGCTACCACTTCTCGAGTGATAATAGCCTTAACTTCCATCCATCCTGGGAAGTTCAATAGCAGAAGTTATGTCATGGATCCCCTGGGATCATCTGTCCGGGAAGGAATTTTCCCTTTCTGCACCTCGTTGATTGGTGTTTCCTGTGGATTCAAAGTAATCGTAGTTGTCTATTTTCTGGAGCAAGATCATTTTGGCTTCCATCATTCGCTTTCTGTTCTCAGGGTGCTTCACAGTATTAATTTTCTGAGTTAGCTGCACATTGATGGTCTTCTGCTCCTCTACAAAATTTCCTACCACCTTGCTCGATTAGAATAGCTGTCTAACCGAGATGAGGATGGTGGTAATGGCTGAGATGAGGACCACACTGCTGTCAGCCATGGACATATGCTGGAGGGTTTGGATTTCAGGAGAGGTTAGGATGGTTTAACCATTGTATTATATGTGTCATCAGGTATCAAGGTTGAAAGGGCTGTGACACCTGCAACATTAGCGTGTTCAGCCATCATATCCCTTATCAAGGAGTAGTCTGCAAGGCTCGCAGACAAGGGATTACATGGGGAGGCAAGGATGGATGGGTACAGGTGCCTCAGCCACTGCTCGCACCTCATGTTGATTTCATTCTAAGCCCTCCAACCTTTCCAAATAAGGTGGATAGCTTGCCGCTTCATCTCCATACCTCCGGGAGGAGTATACGCTCCCTCGAGCCGGCTGCAGGTTCATCCTCTCTCCCTCCCTCGGGCCGGTCTATCCATGCTTTAAAGTCTTTGCCACATAATTCTGAAGTCCAATTTTTCCATGTTTGTCATGAAGTCCTCTCCTGCATAGTTTCCAACAATCGCTTTCATGGCAGGAACATTCCATCATGTATGATTAACCAACATCCAAGTATCAAAGCCACAGAGGATACATTGATGGTTTCCAGGTACCTTTCCCAGCACTGGTAGAATTTCTCATTTTCATGGGTTGCAAAGGTGTAAATCTGCCTCTTTAGACTATTGGTTCTATAGGTGCTGAAGAATTTCTTCAAAAATTCAGGCTACATGTCCACCCAATTCTGAATGGTCCTCGGCCTTAGAGAGTTGAGCCAAATCTTAGCCTTGTCCTTTAGAGTCAGAGGAAAGAACTTCAGCCTCATCAAATCCACATTGCGATGTCCCTTGAAGGTATTGCATACTCGAACTCTGATGTGTGAATAGATTTTTACCTATTCCATGGAAAGTAGGGAGCAGGGGAAAAAAATGTAGGGCTTGACAATTATGTCCTCTGGAGGAGGCTCAATGCATGAGGGTGCACTCACTCTTGGAGGGTGTATATGGTCCCTCATGGTCCTATATTGATTCGTGCAACAATAGGTGTTTCGGAATCAACAATATTTATATCCTGGGCCTCTCTTACTGTCGAGCAAAGCTACCGCAGTGATGTTGGTTATGTAGCTGAACACAAAGGGACGGGTTTTCTTCGCACAAATGATTTGCAGTTGAGTTCAAAATGGAGAATTCAATTTGGATTTCAGGATTTGATAAAAACAGGGGGGGTTTTGATGGTGAAAACTAGAAATGAAAATGAAGTAAAATATAAAAGAAATTTCCTTGAAGTCTGCCACTGTCGTCTGGGAGGTAACTGAGGGTCCTCGTTCATTTCTCATGGGCTGGGAGGTGACGACCTATATTTTTAACCGAATCTTTACTAGCTTTAAAAACTAAACCTCAAAATTTCCCTTTTCAAAAACAGCATTACTGAGCATAAATGCTCCCTGGCAGTGAATACATATCTTATAAATCTACCCTATTGTTGACAAATAGAGGGCACCACGAATCTCAAAGGATCTAGCAAGCATCCACCGAACCCTAAAAAGATTGCCAACAATGGTCCATCACAAATATTTATGAGATTTAAACCTAGATTGAGAGAAAGAACATAAATACCCATAAATGTTGCGTTAAAAAACATGTAACCCTGAGGAACCTCCAGCAAACCCTAGCGCAGTCCTCCTCTAAAGGAGAAAAGGGTCTAGCCAACCATCCCTTGAGTTGTCATCCTCAAGGGGTGTTTGGCAACGGAGAAAGTAAAAAAGAAAAGAAAAGAAAATGGGAGAAAAGGAAAGCAGCGAGAAAAACTCCCGCCCAGGATTTTATTAATGGATAAGAGATCCTTTTAACAGTGCTTGTCTGGGGCTTTTATAGCCAAACCCCTTTGCAAATTACAAAAAAACCAAAACTAAAAGCTATTATAAGGGATAAATTTGGAAGAAAACCAAAAAGGGAACAAAATGAGTCAAAACGTCAAAAGAAAGATGGTGAATAGTGCAGGAGATACACATGAACCCAAGGCAGGATGAACAGCTGGTAAAATAGGAAGGAAATTTCGCAAGATGCTATGAAATTTCGCAAGATGAATTTCCAGGTAACCCGCGAATTTTCATAGGTTACAGACTGCACTTGCGAAATTTCTCGCAAGTCAGGAAATTCGCAGAATCTCGCGAAATTCTCGTTGGTTGCAAAATTTTCAATTCTCAGAAAATTACATCGGCTCCTTTTCTTCTACTTTTTGCTACTCTTTCCTTGCATTTTCTGCTCTTATTTCCTGTTGGTCTCTAATCTGCAACGCTGAGTTTGACTCGAATTCTTCGTGCTTTGATCGACTTGACAATTTTGGCATAAATAGCTTGCAAAAAATACTAAATTAGCCACAAAATGCAATCAATAGAATAGTAGGGACCTTAATGTGCAAATCGGGTTAATTACGCTGATTAGTACACAAAAAGTGCTCAAAACTTGCAATAAACAGGGCTCAAAATAGCACTTTTTTTAGCACTAATCACACCTCGCAACCCCACACATTGCTAGTCCCTTAGCAATGAAAGAAAGAAAGAAAGAGATGCAAAACAAAATCAAAATTATGTTCATTAAAAATTATATTTCAAAAGGTCAGCAACGAGTATTCTAACCCTTAATGAGAATCACTGAAACCTTTGCCCAATAACTATCTCGAGAGAATGAATGCCATATAAAATTGAGTATCAAAAGAGCCTCCCTCTTGGTGAATCAACCAGAAACTTCCACCAAAACCTAAGTGTTTGTTTGATCAGTTCTCAACAATAAATTGCTAAATTGCACTCTCCCCACAACCAAGCTACTACCTCCACCAAGGACACTAGCCAACCTAAATAGATTAGGACCCACGCTTATTCCACAACTCTTTTGTGTTGCAGGGGTGCAATGCTCAGGAATCAACCTCACCAAAGTCCATGTAACGGGGATCTACCTATGACTCCCAACCAATTGAGGTTTAGGCACTAAGTCATAAGGATCTTTCACCACTAACTTTAGTTTCAATTCTCGACTCGGATGATTTCAAACCCAGCACCTACAACTCGCTAAACCTCACCCATCCACCCATGTAGCTTAGAGCACTAAGTCGGTAGTTCTAAATCCGTTTGGTTTAGGCACAGTTTTAAAGGCTTTCACATATACCCTCGAACCTTGCCTTGCTTTCAAGGCAAAGCGCCGCGACTTTTCTATACTTTTTTTTTCTTTTTTTTTTTTCTTTTTCTTTTCTCTTCTTTTATTTTGGAAGACACATTGGCCTTCTACTCGTGGGGGTCCTTAACCAATTAAAGGCGGTTAACGAAACTTGGATAGGTTTCGCAAAGTTTAAGAGGTTAGGCAGTTTTTTAGCCTATTGTTGAAACCTGATGTGCATAGTGTGTGGTTAGCTAGAGGTGGAAGAAAAAGGTTAAAAGCAGCAAGGATTCAACTAATCACCCGCTCAATTAGGCATGGAACCAATCTAACATGAATAAAATTAGACAGTGTTTCAATTTTTCAAATCGCAGGCTTGGCAAAACACCAAAAAATGTGTGCAATTTTTTGAAAAGCAGTTGTATAATATAACGCCTAATAAAGGAAACCAGCAAGCCATCGAACGTCACAAATGGGCTTGCTCAAATAGTAACAAAACATAAATAATGTCACTCCTTCGCTAATCCTCCCCAACTAAATGTCACATTGTCCACAATGGGGCCTTGACAAAGCTTAAGGAAGGAAGTGCTACCTTGATGAGATGTACCGCCAAGTTGGATAGGATATTTCGCAAGCTTCCATCTATTACCTTATTCACTACGTTTGGGCTTCAATAAATGTTAGAGAAGAAAAGAGAGGAAAAGTGAATTAATTGGAGCATTTTAAAATTACACCTTCATAATAATTTCAAAAGTGTTCTTTGACTATACTGACTCATCCTCTAATCTTTCCAACGGTACTAAAAATACCCAAACTGAGTTTGGATGAAAAGTCAGTGGTTAAAACAAAATTGGGCTGTGAAAAGTGGAGGGGGGAAAATTATTTTATTATTTTTAAAATTTTAATTTTTTTAATTTAATTTTGTTTATATATATTTTCAAAGACTAATTTTTTTTAAATTCTATATATATATAAAAGAAAATCATTTATTTTTTATTTTTTATTTTAATTACCTACACTATTCATTCTTCGTCTTTATGGGGAAGTTTCTTCCGTACGCATCAGATGCTATGGTTTCAGAATTTAGGAAATGCGAAATTTTCGCAGGTTGTGAAAATTTTGGGCTTCTTTCTGCACCTCCCACTACAGCTAAAATTTGACAAAAACAACAAAAATAAACACAATTTTTTTTTTTTAAAATGCAGAAAAATGAAAAGTAATCTAAAAACAAAGATTAACTAAAAATTAGAGAAAATTTAAGAAGAAAATTAAAAAAAAAAATCAAAATAAAATAAGATAAAACAAGAAAATCAAACAGCTGGGAGATCAAGGTTCTCCAAACCAGTTCTTCAAGCCTTTGGAGGCTGTTGAAACTAGTGGAGCTTGCGGAAATGCCGAGGTCCAGGTGCTCCATATCTGAACCAGCACCCGAACCATCCACTATGCCATGCATTGTGAGCAGTTTCCAATGTCTTCGAAGTAGTGGCAAATGTTTGAACAAAGGCCACTAACTTCTTGAGGTTTTATAGGCGTACAATGTAAACGTGGATGGCCTTGTTTGTGTGTGTTTCGTGTTGCATGTGGTGTAGGTGTAGGCAGGATGTGGACTGGTAGTGGGTTGTTTTTGGGTTAGGCAGTTGCACTTGGATCCAAATTTATGGGGATTGTGCGAAGGATAATCTTGGGGTGGTCTCCCTATCGCTTCTTCCTCCGCCCCCAACACCCCTCCCCTTTCTAGTTTCCCCACGCGCTCTAGGAGCTTCTACTCGGTTCTCTCAGATCAATCCTCCTAAAGCCGCTGCAGCTTGAGTTTGCTCACTAAATATACTAATCGTGCACTCTCCCTCCGAATTTTCTTTCTTCCTTGATGATCACTGATCGCGCCTCAAATTGATTTCCGTGAAGTCACAATCGATCAATTCCATTTTTGAAAGTTGTCAGTTCTATGCTCCATTTCACTTTGAAGTCCATCAATTATCTTGTCCACAATGTTTCCTTCCATCAGGTCAATTTTCTAACTTAATCAGGCATTGATTGTCTTCGTCTTTCCACAAAGTCACCCACTAGCTTCTACTGTAGGTTCAAAGATTGCTTCGCTTCAACTAGAGAAATTAATCGTGTGGTCAGGTGGCTGAGGAGCAGGCATAATAATGGAGAAGCGTAAGGTGGTATGTGTTGGGAACACTACTCGAAGGGTGCACTCATCCATTGGTTTAGAGAACCTCATGGACCCTATATGTATTAGGATTCCTCTCCACTTCCAAGTTGTCGATTCTACCATGGAAGGTTTCCTTATAATCCTCATTGACATATATGCAATTCATGGTTTCCAATCGAGTACTCACTATATTGTCTTCCTCTTCCATTCGGGATAGTATTCAAATTCACCCTGGGCCTCGTGGAAATTGACTTTAATCAATCTCCTTCTCCGAATTTCTAATCCAGCTAGAAATTCAGCAAAACACTGTGGCAAACACCCAACGACCAAAAACAATCCTACCTAAAAAGAAGTTACCTAAAAAAAATAAATTGTGAACTAAAACTAAGAAGACTAATAATAAAATATATGGGAGGGAAAAATTCACCAGACTTGCATGAGGATCACAAGTGTTCCATTAAATACCGTCAAATGCACTTAGGCACCATCCCCGACAACGGCGCCATTTGATTCGTGCCACAATAGGTGTTCCGAAATCAACAATATTTATATCCTAAATTCCTTCTACTGCCATAGCAAAGCTACTGTAGTATAGCGGTTATAGGGTCGAACACAGGGATGGGTTTTCTTCACACAAATGATTTGCAGTTAAGTTCAAAATGGTGAATTCAATTTGGATTTCAGGATTTGATAAAAACAAGGGGGTTTTGATGGTGAAAACTGGAAATGAAAATGAAGTAAAATATAAAAGAAATTTCCTTGAAGTGTGAGGGCTACCGGCTCGGGTTCTGTGAGGAATCGAGGGTCCAGTTCATTTCTCACGTCGGGGAGGATCACCCGCACGCTCGAACCGCATCTCATTTAGCTTTAAAATTTTAAACCCTAAAATTTTCCCCTTTGAAAAATAAAGATTTACGTATGTAAATGCTCCCCGATAGTGAATACATATCCCATAAATCTACCCTATAGTGACAAATAGAGGGCAATTAATGAATCTCAGTGGATCTAGCAATAGGCATCCACTGAACCCTAAAAGATTGCCAAATACTGGTCCATCAAGGTACATTTAAGAGATTTAAACCTAGATCGAGAAATAGAATACAAACACCCAGCAAACTAAAAGGCGAAAAACAGAACCGTGAGTTACCTCCAAACCCTGGGTCACGAAGCGTACCTCCTCTTCATGAGAAAGCGGTTCAGGCTAACCATCTCTTTAGTTGTCATCCTCAAGGGGTGTTTGGCAACCAAGAAAGTAAAAAAGAAAAGGAAAGAAAATGGGAGAAAAGGAAAGCGGCGGGAAAAACTCCCGCCCAGGATTTTATTAATGGACAAGAGATCCTTTAATACTGGTTTATCCGGGGCTTTTGATAGCCAAAACCCTTTACAAATTACCAAAAACCAAAACTAAAAGCTTATTATAAGGGACAAATTTGAAGAAACCAAAAAGGGAACAAATGAGTGAAATGTCAAAAGCAGGATGGTGAATAGTGCAGAGACATGAACAGTCGTCAGGATGAACAAGGCAAATAGGAAGGAAATGCTGTGAGGGATGCCGTGAAATTCTCACAGGATGATCCCAGGCAACCTGGGCGTTACTCGTAGGCTGCAAATTCCCCGGCAGGCCAAGTAAATTTTCGCAATCTTGCAAAATTCCACTGCTTCCCTTTTTCTTCTACTTTCGCTCCTTCTCAGATTTTCCGCTTCTTCTTTCTTCCGGTCTCCTCGATCTCGCAAATAATCGAGTTTAACTTGAATTCTTCGTGTGTTTGATCGACTCCGGAGCACTTTGGCAAAATAACTTGCAAAACTACAAAATTAGCCATAAAATGTGATCAGTAGAATAACAGGGACCTTAATGTGCAAATTGGGTTAATTACGCTGATTAGTACACAAAAAGTGCTCAAAACCTGCAATAAACAGGGCTCAAAATAACACTTTTTGAGCACTAATCATATATGCATAGGGATTCCTCTGTATCCCCTGTTGGCTCTGCTGTTCCTCAGGTTGAGGCTCCATTTGTTCACTGTTGAAGCTCACTTCACAGCCTTGTTCCTGTGGAGCACTGATCCTTTCTAACCTGCTTGTTGTGTTCCTATCTTAGTGGTACATAAACTCCTATGAAAACAGCACAAAACACAGCAACAAACAAAAACCAGACTACTAAAAAGGATACTGTTAGCTAAAAATAATAAAACAAAATTTGTATATGGACAGTATAAAAATTGAATCAACCTAACAATGAACTGCTAGGAGAAATAAAAGTAAAGAGAAAAAGGGATGAAAGTTCACCAATACTTATGATGAGGATCACAAGTGTTCAACAACTTATCACTTGCACTAAGGCACCATCCCCGGTAGTGGCGCCATTTGATTCACGTAAACAACATGCATAGGGTAGAGATTTGGTGCTCTAATCACAAAATTTATAACCTAACCCTTACTGTCGTGAGCATAGCTATTGCAAAGATAAGGTCGGTCCAAATACGTGGATGGATTTCTTTGTGTAAGTGACTAACATTTGTCTCAAAATGGCGATTCCAATTTGGATTTAGGGTTTTGTAAAAACAGTGGAAGTTGGTGATTTGCAGACTGAAAATAAAGTGAAGTAAAATGTGAAAAATAACTCCTTGAAGCATTAGGCTAGTAGGTTTGAGGTCCTAAGGTAACTGAGAGGTCCTAAGGTAACTGAGAGGTCCTTAGGTTCTTTTCCTCACGTTGAGGAGGATGACCTATCGTCGTTTCCTGAACTGGATCTTCATTTGGCACTAAAAACTGAACCCTGATAATTTTTCTCAAAGATGGCATTTAATGAGCATTCATGGCTCTGCATAAGAAAAACCTATCTCTCGACTCCATCTGGCGCTGACAAATAAATGCGAACTAACGAATCTCAGTGGATCTAGTAATAAGCATCCACTGAACCTTAAAAGATTGCCAAGTACTAGTCAATCAAGATGCATCTAAAGAATTTAAACCTAGAATGAGAAATAGAAACATAAATATCAATAAATGCTTGGGTTAAAAACATGAGGACCATCAGTTTACCTCATATCCATAGCCCAATAGCCCTCCTCTTCAAGGAAAAAGGGGGTTTACCCAACTATCCTCTGAGTTGTCATCCTCAGAGGGTGTTTGGCAGCAAAGAAAATGAGAGAAAAGGAGAGAAAATGAGAAAAAAGAAAAGAAGTGGGAAAACTCCCTCCCAGTCTTTGTATATTAATGATGCAGAATGAGGAGATACCTTTCTCTGTACAAAATCTTGCCTTATATATGCCCAGAGAAGAGAAAAATTACAAAAATACATGAGCTACCACTATTACATGAAGGGTAGTTTAGAAAAAATAAAAAAAAGAGGTCAAAACGGGGGTCAATTGGTCAAAAGTGGAAAGTACCTTGCGAAAATTTGCAACCTGCGAAATTTTGCAGGATGCGAAAATTTCGCAACCCTGCAAAATTCTTGCAATGCCCTTTTTTCTTTTGCTTTCTGCTCCTCTTTCCTCTGGTTTCTGATATGCAATACTAAGTTCAATTCGAATTCTTCATGATTGAGTTGACTCAATACCCCAGAGCTAGCCGCAAAACTATAAAAATAGCCATAAAATGCGATTAGTAGTATAGCTGGGACCTTAATGTGTAAATCGAGTTAATTAAGTTGATTAGTACACAAAAAGTGCTCGAAACCTGCAACGAACAGGGTTCAAAATAGCGCTATTTGGGCACTAATTAGTATCCTCGGTGACACTTGTATTACACCCTAAAATCCGGTTTTGATTCTCTTAAGGTGTGAATCAATTAATCGGGATTTGAATTAACCTAATTAAATAGGCTTAGAGAAATAAAAAGTTCTAGTACTAAGTGGATTTCAGTAGGAGGGGACACCAAATTTATTAAGTGAGGATTGCAAGAACGTAATTGCGACCAATTCGTGCTTAGTCTGGGTAGCTCTATTAGAAGGATGTAACTGTGACCAATAGAGCTCCCGAGGTAAAGTTGCCTTTGAAACGATCACCCTATCAACCTACAAGGACATAACTGTGAATAGGTGAATAGTGCAAGAAAATATAAGGGGGAACACAAAAGTGGGATCCTTGTACCGTATCCTTGGACATATTCAAGCCATAAATCATTCAACTCGAGCTTCATTTGGATGAATTACTAAACATTATTAACGATAACCAACCCTACTTCCTCCTTAAGTACTTTTCTCCCTTTTGTTGTCAATTGCTCTGGCTTTGACAAAGCATTCTATTTTTCTTTTAGTTTTTATTTATTAATTTTAAATTTTCACCCTAAATAATTAAGTAGCTCAAATAGTGAACAACTTTAGTAGCCTGGGTACTTAATCTTCACTAAAACCACATCTTCCCTACTTAATCATATCCGAACTTTTTAGTCCATCAGACATTTGTATGACTTATGCTCTTATGGTTCGGTAACAAGTTTTTTGTGTTTCAAGCCTGTGGAAGATACTTTGTGTTTGGATTGATATTTTGGCAAAAAGGAAGTTTGTAATTTGAGCAAAAATTTTATTTTCCTATTTTCATTTGTTTCTTATTTGTATTTAGTATACTTCATTTTTTTTCTTTTATTTTGTATTTTTCTTTTAGGTGCTTAGCATAAATGAACAATGAAATGATAGATGAATGCCTACCTGCACTTGAGAAAAAGATTGATGCTTTCTCAAACCTCATTGACCAACAAACTCAAAGAGCACCTCATTATCTCAACTACTATGGAGGTCATTGTTGCATGGGAAGCCAAAATGAAAGATAAAGTCACCAATAAAGAAGCTCCAGTCACAAACTTAGAAAATCCATCAAGTAACTAGGCCAATACATTAGAGGAGCAATATTCAAGGCCACTCACAAGCGGCATAAAGGATGAGGACATAGGAGAATGTAACTTTGTGCCTTTGAGTTTTGAGGAGGAAATCCAAGACCCGACATTGGTTGAGGAGAAAAGAATGAACTTGCTAATGAGGAAAAGCTATTAATGGAAGAGAGGCAAGTTGAAGAGTAACATCCATGGAAAACACTTGAAAATGCTTTGGTTGGGATTGACAAGTTCAATTTCATTGTCGACTTTGTTACTTTTCAATGGAAGAGGGACCAACAAAATATCTTATAGGAGCACCTTCCAGGGCCACAAGTAAAGCATGGATTGATATAGAACATGGGGAGATGACCTTGCTTGTTGGTAAAGAAAAACTGAAGTTCAACCTCCACGAAAGCATATAACTTATGGATGAAGAAAAGAACTGTTGCATAAGGATAGAGAGCTCACTTCTACCATTTGATGAGCTTGCACCTACAATCCTTCAACAGGACACTCTTGAAGGATATAAATTAAAGACTAACTCTTTTCCCACCAAAGAGTTGGATTTTGAGCTTACATCGCACAATACGGACGTGGAGGAGCTCATCCTCGCAAGCGAGGAGGATGAAGAGGGAGTATTGGGCATGATGGATGAAGGGCCAAAGCATAGCTCTCGGAATTGCCCAATGAGTCTAGCTGGACTTTAAAAACGAAACAGCTTCTTAGGAGGCAACCAAGCAAAAATAAGGATTTTATCCATTTAGTACTTTAGTTGTTGTTATTGTTTTAGTTATTTCAGTATGTTTTGCATGGTTACTTTATTTTGAGTGCTTATTTGGTTTTTTCTTTTCAAGGCATTGAAGTTAATACATATTGAGGGAATTTCATAAATACCCACCTCAACCCGAGCCCAATGATCATAATTGATCATCTAGGGGAGTCCTCTATTCGTAACCTTCATATTTCATAAGCATCGAGGACAATATTTTAAGTTTGGGGTATTTGGGTGGTGTCGCTTAGTTTAAAATTCTTCCAAATTTTCAATTATCCTATTTTAAGTGTTTTCTTAGTTGTCATGCTTTAATTGCTTTTATATGTTTTCAGTTTTTAGGTTAATTTTTTTTCATTTTTAGGTTGTTTTTGTTTTTGGTTGAGCTTGCTTTGAGATTGATCGTGATGCCTATGATGAATAATTGATTGAACCTTCCTTCACATAAAGAAAATGAGATATTTGAAAGTAGCAGATAATGGTTTGACGGCCAGTTGTAAACCAACTTACATGTTCTTTAGTATCTTGGAGCACAAATCATGTACCCTTTTGGCCAATTTTGCTTGTTTTAGAGAAGAATTAGGTGAATACCATTCTATTTGATCTATTAAGACTCTGGAACTTGTTCAATTATCGTCTGAGGCGAAATCCTAGGCAACACGATGATTAAGAACATAGAAGCCATCCTTAGATTATTGAAATTTTCTAACTAACCCTAATGTGCTTTAATTCATAGTCACCAAATTTGAGTAATATTAGCCATTTCTTGCTAGGAAAGCCATGAATGAGTCCTTAATCATTTTTGTTAGGAACACCCTTCAATCAAAAGAACCCTTGTTTACTGAAGAACATGTCGTATTCAATGCACATCTTATGAATACATGTAGTGTGAATTAGAGTTTGATTGAAGTGGGTGTGCTGAATGGAAATAAAGGGAGGTTTAGGGTGGAAAAAAAAAGAAGAAAAAGAAAGAATCAAACAAGGTGGAGTTGTTTAACCTTATAGCCTTCCTACCTTGAACAAGTAAGTTCTTAGGGGTGTTCTACACCTAGTACCCTAAGGCCAACTAGCCTGGGAGTTACTAACCTGGAGTTTGTTAAGAGTATGTAGAAAGCTTAAGAAGGTCAAACATTGTACTACTCCATGCATTGAAGGCTATAAGAAAAAGAAATAAAGGTTTGGTTTGCTTGCAAAAATGGTGAAAATAATGAGAAGCAAGTTTGGGGGAGACTCACTATGTAATAAAAAGATGCAAAGAAGCTAAGTTTAGGGGAAAGCTTAGGAAGTCAACTACAAAGAATGTTATGCTAAAGGATGGACATACAAGTGGAGAAAAAGGAAAATATGTTTGTTTTGGGTAAACTGAAACCTAAATGACCTATTTAACCACCCTTACCTAAGCCATACATTATAAGCTTCTAAAGACCTAGTTGATCCTAAGAGTTGTGCATTACCTACATCAGCGGAGAGTGATATGCCAAACAAGCCTATGGAGTCCTACACACTCACCATGTGAGTGAGGGATCTCATTCCACTCATACTCATCTAATTCCATCTAAACTGCATTTGAAAAGAGAGAGGAAACTACACACACACACACACAATTAAGAACTGTGGTTTAGGTAAGTTCATGTAAGACCCTGAATTTATAGTTTTCGTGAATAGTAAATTTCGTTTTCAATCAGTTAGGTATTTGACTGGAAACAGTCAAATGAAAAGTAATTTTTCAAAAACAAGCCCCGAAAATAAAAAATGTTCATAATAATGTATTGAATCCAAAGAAGCTGAAATATATTAAAACAAAATTATGTTAAGGGGTGAAAATGCAATTTTTCTGGAAAAGGGCAAAACGGAAATTTGCCATAGAAAAATCTGAAAATTTTCTAGATCTCGGATGATGAAACGGACTTCACCATTGAATTCATCTCGTGAAATCTAGTTACCCAGTCGAATTTCATTGAATTCCGAGACAATCGGATTTTCACGAAATTCGAGGCGACGGACGTCGAGTGGACCCTGAAAACGAGATTTTTAGAAAAATCCTGAAAAATGTCAAATATTTAAATAATTTCCATTTATGATAGATGGAATTGAAATCGGGACGAAATAAATTGTTTTAGAGTGAAAACGGAACCGAAGAAGTGTGACACGTGGCGCGACGTGGGCCACGTGTCCACACTATAAATAGCCTAAAAAATTCTAAAATATCAAAATCTCTCATTTTGGTCTCAGCCAAACTGTAAGAGAGAGAGAGAGAGAGAGAGAGATGCAATCTTCTCTCTTCAATTCACGGACTCATTTGCCGAATCTCAAGTCAAGAATTGTACCGACGGCTTAATGAGGGCTACATCGCGGGTACAAGAACTACAGGATTCTTCAAAGGTCCATAAGGTCAGTTTTCAATGAACTGATAAAGTGGTGTCCCGTGAACGCTCATTTGAGGTAGGGTTTTTCCCACTGCAAGTAATTTCTCGTCTCTAAGGGCATGTGTGTGTCAAAGGAGATGCTGTCCAGTTTTTTTTCTCCGACCCCATGACTGTATTTTGGCCATAACTTGGCCATCACTCATTTGAATTGAGTGATTCAAATTGCTAAGTAAACTAGACTCATAGGAGAACATTTCTCCTTATAATAGATCTATTCAAATTCCGACCCATGTGGACTCAAAAATTCATTCAAAGTGGAGTTATGTTTAGGCAGTTTTTCTGTTATGTTTTTAAGACTCCATGACTATATTTTGGCCATAACTTGGCCATCACTCATTTGAATTGAGCGATTCAAATTGCTAAGTAAACTAGACTGATAGGAGAACATTTTTCCTTGAAATAGGTCAATCCAAATTCCTACCCATTGGGACTCAGAAATTCATTCAAAGTGCACTAACACACTAATTCCCGAGGGGACACAATGGTCATGGCCTCCACCTCGTAAGCCATAACTGCTCAACTCCGCTTGTCGTTCTTACCTATGGAAATCCCATTGAGTCAAGATTCTAACCATATTCCTGTAGAGGACAGTGGATGAACAGAACATGATTGAAAGTTTATGGTTGCACCAAGTGTCTAGGTTGCTTGGTTATGTCGATGTGAATAGCCGGGTTTTGGCATGACCATTTCATGGCATGTCAGGGCCTATTGTACGGGTAGTAATTTCCATGAGTTAGCATAAGAAAATAATGAGAACAAAAAGAGGTTGAGTTCAATTGATTTTAATCAATTGAAGTGATTAAATGCTTAAGGTTGCCGAAAGTATAGCATAGTTAATGGTTTAATTGAATATGATTAAGGTATGAATGTTAATGGATTTTATGGATAATATGACTTGTAGGAGGAAGGTGATAAAGGACAAGGAAGGAGGTTGAAGTTTTGTTTAAAGGAGGAAAAAGGGCTTAAATAACTAAGGTGAGGGAAAATGTAAATGTTTATGAATATATATATATATATATTAATGTTTACCAATGTATATGTTTTCATATCTATGTTATAAATGTTCATATGCATAACACAATAAATGAAAAGAAATGTGGTTTTCTTGACTTTCAATTATGTTGAGAAAATATGAAATGATTATGGTTTCCATAGTTTTATAGAGTATGATTTATGGTTTCCATATGAAATGAAATGTTTATGAATGTATATTTTATATATACATGTTTATATGAAAATGTTTTAATTCATGGTTACCCTATGTTACAAAGATAAAGTTTAAAGGAAATTCGACTAAAGTACTTTACGCTCGCTTGGTACATGGGAAAAGGGTTAGATTTTTATGAGGGAAGGAAGAGATGCATATTGCCCTGCACGTGAAAAGTACGAAAGGAAAGGCAAGATTTATCGGAGGTTCCTTAAAGCACTCCAAGGATCGTAAAGACTGCTTCCTCGCAGGCTCTTCATGGCCACGTATGTTACTGTAGGAAAATTTCAGAGGTTCCTTTTAGGCCATCGGTGACTGTAGCATTGTTTCCTGAGATTCTTTCATGGACCAACGATGGTTAACAGTAGGCGGGTTCCATTGGATACGACAGATTCAAAAAGGAAAAGAAAGTATATTGAAAAGATATGTTGATACAATTGTTTTACATATTGTATTTTATCTATATGGAAAAGAAAGTAAAGTAAATGTTTATATAGAAATGGTATCTCTATACAATTTCTTTTTACACGTCGTATTTGAATAGAAAGGAAAAGAATGCAAAAAGTAAATGTTTATGGAAAATGAGATCTCTATACAATTGTTTTACACATTGTATTTGAACTATATCCGGGAAATACTATTTTCTTTCTTTTTCTTTTTCTATGACCTGTACTCTCACTAAGCTTCTTTAGCTCACCCTTTTTCCAAATTTTTCAGGCAGACCGACGGTGCTCATCCTACTTCTGCCAATGACACTCCGCCTCACGTGACGACCACCTTTGAAATGTATAGTTTTGTTGTAAATAAACTACATGTGCACCTTTTATTTTCTAATGTATATAAGTTTTAAAAAGATTGTTTGAGACATTCATTGTGTTCAGAAAATGATTTTAAAAGACTCTGCCTGATTTTCTATAAAGGGTTTAATGTTTAAAAAAAATAAAAAATTTGTCCCACCATGTTTCATAATATTTTAATGGAAAACGTAACTGTATAAATGGGTTCGCTCCACGGATTCACATTTAAAAAGGTTTAAAGGAAATGAAAAGTTTTTTTTTTCCAATCCGTAGGAGTGCCGGGAGGGTCCCCCGAGCTAAGAAAAGGAAACTCGGGTTGGGTCCCTTTAGTTCAACTTATGGTCGATCCATTATTTTTTTCAAAAGGCAATCTCGAAGTTTTCTTTGGTGGTATGAAGGTAAAATCCCTAAGGCCGATTATCATTCGGTATCTCAATTCATGCTTAACAAGTCAATTAGTTATGAATAGGGAAAGTCTGATATTGCTTTGCTTGAGGACAAGCAAAATACTATGTTTGGGGGAATTTGTTAGGTGTGCTTTAGGTTAGTTTTTATTGGTGCAAAACATAACATATTTCATGATTTTGATGCTAACTAATCATCCTTCCTACTCATCTTCATGTCAAACACATATATTTGTGTATTTTGTAGAAATGAAGAGAATGAGATGAAAAGCAAGCAATTTGAGCAAGAACTAAGGAAGATATGCAAAGAAGAAGTCATGGTTGTGACCAAAGAGCAAATTTAAGAGGATCCTGTCGAGCAAAATCTCAATGTGGTCGTGACCACAACAGCCTCTTTAGAAAACTGTCTTCTTTGGCGTGATCACGACTACAACCACACCTCATCCCCGCAAACGACCGGGCGAGTAGTGTCTCGTGGTCACAACCACAGCATAATCCTGCAGCAATTTTGTATTCAACTTTCTATGTGGTCGTGACCACAAGCCCTTTATGGTCGCAACCATGTGATGATTTGGCCTAGTTTATTTCCATTTTTAGGCCTATTTTGGCCTAGTTTTCGAGGTGTATTTAAGGGTAATTTCAAGACAATTCTAGGGTTTGAACTTTGAGAGAGGAGGCTCTCTCTTAGGTTTCTCCCTATTCAAGCTTTTTTCCATTTTTAGATTAGGTTTTCTGTAGATTTCTTAGATTTAGGTTTTATTTGTGAACACTGGCTTCAGAATGATTTTTCGGGAAGCACACCTTGTAAAGTGTGGATTTCAGCTTGTATATAAAGAATAAAAGTCATTTGTAGTTTGAAACTCTTGTTTTGTATTTCTATCTCTTTCTCCTCTGTTTCAGATTGGTTGTTATTAACATGAATTTGTGGTTCTTTGTTTAGCTGGAAACAAGAAGCTAAACATTTCATAGGGTTGGTTATCATATTTGATGTTAGATTCATTTAATCTTTAGTCTGCTGGATGTGTTATGCTTGCTTTGCATTCGTGTTAATACTGGATTACTATGGTTTTGGTTAATTGATACATGTTGAGAATTCGATCTTCGATCCTTTTCCTAGGGTATCCTCTGTGACACTTGGATTATGCCCTAAAATCTTGTTTTGATTCTCTTAAGTTGTGAATCAATTAATCGGGATTCGAATTAACCTAGTTAAAGAGGCTTAGGGAATTAGAAAGTTCGAGTACTAAGCGGATTTCAGTAGGAGCGGACACCAAATGTATCAAGTGAGGATTGCAGGAATGTAATCATGACTAACTGAAGTGAACCGAGTAGCTTCATTACAAGCAAGGACGAATCGGTGACCAATAGAGCTCCCGAGGTAAAGTTTCCTTTGAAACGTATCGCTCTATCAACCTATAAGGACATAACTGTGAAAAGGTGAATAGTGCGAGAAAATACTAGGGGGAACACAAAAGTGGGATCCTTGTATCGTAGCCTTGGACAGATTCAAGCCATAAATCATTCAACCCGAGCTTCATTTGGATGAATTGCTAAACATCATTGACGATAGCCAACCCTAGTTCCTCCTTAAGTAGTTTTCTCCTTTTTTTTTCTTAATCAAGCCCGGGCTTTCTGCAAAGAATTCAATATTTTTTAGTTTTTATTAATTTTTCATTTCACCCAAAATCATTGAGTTGCTCAAATAGAGAACTTTAGTAGCCGAGGTACTTAATCTTCACTAAAACCACACCTTCCCCGTGGGATCGATATCCAGACTTTTTTGTCCACCGTAGTACTTGTACGACCCATGCTTTTGAGGATATCACAACAGATACCTTTGCATTTGTTTAATTCTAGACATTAGAGTAGCTTTTAGTTATGGGAAACTAGGCTTGAATATCCCCCTTGTTTTTCAAGAAATTATTTATTATGGGAACTCTTACACACACACACACTAGGTCTCATTTATACACTTTGGTTCCAACCCCTTTTTCTCAAATTAAACATGCTTTGAGAGCTGTTAACTTCTATAGTGATGGAATACCTACAAAAGAGGGCCAATGTGCCCCCCTTTTCAAAAACAAAAGAAAAAGAGAAAAAGAAAGAAAAAGAAAATAAAAAATTCAAAGAAAATAAAGAAGAGAAGAAAAGATAAGTGAGTTCACCCAATAAGAATCACGGGCATAGTTTGAGGGGCCTTCCAAAGACTAGTGTCGTGAGCCAACTAGTCGAAAGTCATTAACTTCACTGCTTGCTACATGGGACAAAAGATGCTCTTAATCTCATAAGTAGGTGCTTAGGGTTTTCAGTTGATTTGCTCAGATGAAGTTCGAGGGGAACTTACTGCAAGGTGCCCTTAACCAACTGGTGGAGAGTCAGCAATGGATCTGCGTTACATTGACACTTTTCTAGAATGCCTTAGCATTGCATCTTACTACCTAGTTTTACTTGTTGAATAAAAAGGTGTGTTCTCAACTTGTTTTAGTTAATGTCTTTCAAAAAATGTGAGTTGAGTTTGTTAAAGAGTAGCTGGGAACGATAAGGTATTTTAGACTAAAACATCATTTACATCGAGTTCATTTGGGGAATGATCTATTGAGGCCTTAGGCAACCTTGCCTTTATCACCATACCTTTAGATGCCTCGTCCTTTAGAAAGTATAAATGTTTTGGGATCCCATTTTGGCTACCCTGTTTTCTTAGAACTTTTCCATGTTATCTATTAATTTGTCACTAACACCATAGTGATACTCATATCTATCCTAGTGGTTTTTTTAAGTGTGCTTTGCTTTGCTTGAGAAGAAACAAAGAGTTAAGTTTGGGAGTGTGATAGGTATATTTTGTACTCTTTTTATCTACATGGGTCTGTGTGTTATTTTATAGTTTTTTTTTTTTTATAAATAAGTGGTCTAGTGCTTAAATTTTCATCTTTATGATTAGGTCAACCATTGAATGCATATCAGCAAAATCGGAGTGAAACGAGATCATGGTACATTTTCGTGCCACTTGGATGCACAGCAAAATGAGAGCAATGGAACTCCTTGAGGATCTCCTCTCTCAGATCTTCCAATTGGGGAACCATAACTCTACCCCTATATTGAAGACTACCATCCATGTGAATGGCCCAGCCTTCGTCACTTGTACCCGAATTGCACCAGTCCCCTGATGGATGAAATCTCAGGTCCTAGTCCTCGGACTCAATCACTCTGCTCACAAAGGCAATGGGCCACTAAACTCCCCAAAGCATTCGAGCTCTCGACCCTTGTAAAGCAATTCGAATCGGGTCTCCACAATCTCTAGCATCTGCCATTCCCGGGGAGCTACATTAGTTAACACTCTTCGTGATTTCCGACTGAGTGCATCAGCCACCACATTTGCCTTACCGGGGTGGTAATTCAAAGTGAACTCATAATCCTCCAGATACTCCATCCACTACAAGGCCACGCACAGGTCCCGCAGGTGAAATGTACTCAGAATCTTGTGGTTTGAAAAAATACCTTGAATCAAGCCACCATAAAGTAGTGGCACCAAATCTTCAAGGCAAAAGACAATGGCCGCCTAACCCATATCATGCTGGCACCTCGCTTGTGGTTCTTCTAATTTCCGGCGAACCATGTGCCAACCTTCCCGGACTGCATCAAAAGACATCTAAGTCTGTCCTTAGAGGCATCACAATACACTGTGTACCTCTGTCCCCTTTCCGTGACTATCAGGTTAGGGGCTGAAGTAAGTCTCCTCTTCTACTCCTAGAATGCCCTCTCACACAAGTGATTGCACTCAAACTTGACCTCATTCCAGGTCAATCTCATCATAGGTGCCGCTAATCGGGAGAAGTCCTCAATGAATGTCCTGTAATACCCTGCCAATCCTAAGAAATTGCGTATCTCAAAGACTGACTTTGGTCTCTTCCAACTCATAACTACCTCAACCTTCTCTAGGTCCACACTGACACTCGAGGTCACACCACATGCCCTAAGAATTCACTCTCGCAAGCCAAATTCACACTTAATAATTGCATATAACCGATGGTCTCTGGCGCCTAGATAACAATCCCAAGTGACCTCATGTTCCTCCCTCTAACTTGAGTATATCAAGATGTCAGCCAATGAATACCACTACAACCGATCTAAGTGGTTGGAACACCCATGCATGATCCATGAATGTCACTGGAGCATTCGTCAATCCGAATGGCATCACTGTGAACTTAAAAATGCCTATACTTATGTCCTAAATGCCATCTTAGGGATATATGCTTCTAACCTCAATCAGCAGGTAATCGTGCGTGAGATCTATCCCGGAGTAGACCCACGCCCCTCCGAATCGATAAAAATCATCAATACTCCTAAAGGGCACTGGGGCCTTGATAGTAACCCTATTTAACTGTCGATAGTCTATGCAAATCCAAAGGGTCTTGTCCTTTTTCTTGGCAAACAACACCGGAGTGCCCTAAGTTGAAGTGTTCGGTCTGATAAAACCTGTGTCCAACAATTCCTATAATTGGACCTTAAGTTCATGCAACTCAACAGCTGTCATTATATGCGGAGTCATAGAAATAGGCGATGTACTAGGGTGCAACTCAATAGTGAAGTCTCCATTCCTATGTGGAGGTAATCTCGGTAGTTCATTCAAAAAAACGTTCTTATACTCAAAGACCACTCGAGGTAGACTCAACTCCTACCTCGCCTCGTTCTCCAAGGTAAGGCTTGCTAGCCAACCCATCAACTGCCCATGCCATCTAGAATCGTACACGACTCTTGGGGTATAGCATCATGCTTATCCCCTTGAAACGTAACACAAACATCACCCGGTGTGTAGGCAGTAACCCTTCTACGATCACTATCAATGATAACTCGGTGTGTCGTCAACTAATCAATTCCAAGGATGACATCGAACTCCGACATTTCCATGACCCTCAGGTCCATCGTGAGTAGAATTCCTGAGGTCTCTAACTCACAATCTTCACATATCTGATCAACGGTCACCCTAGTTCCTAGGGGAGAACTCACATGTAACTATTGTTCCAAGGTTTCAAAGCCGAAATCTTTCGCACATGATGCAACAATGAATGAATGAGGTGCACCAAAATCAAATAGTACTCTTGCCCATTAGTGAAAGAGAAAAAGTTTACCTTGACTAACCGATCAACCCGCAAGTGCATCCCGGGTGTGATAAGGTCGATAAGCTCCCTGGGCCCCCAAGTCCCGCCTCAGGAGCCCCGGCCTAGACCCCAACCATGCCCCGGCCTCGTTTTGCCCGACGTGAAGTGGTAGGGCCTACAAAGGCCCTGGGGACTAATACTAATTCCCTTGGCCCATGGTGTGGTAAGGAGGAACAAACCTAGTCTGTGAATGTCCCATTTATGACTAGGACTGAGGTGTCCCATAACTCTGGGATCCCTGCCTCTAAGGGCAATCCCATCTCATGTTTCCAAGCTGGTGGAATGGAAACATGTTCTCTACACTGGCTGGCTAAACGCTCAAAAATGTTTCCCACCTTGGGATGATCGACTCTGGCCTTGCCCCTGATAGCGCGACCGTCCGTGAAACCCTCAGAAGTAGAACTCCTCTGTTTCTTCCTTGAACTAGAAGAAAAAGGCTGACTCTCACTACTCTTATATTTAACACCCACATCCCTGATGTTTCATGTGTCATCCACTTTTCTCTCAGCTGATTACAGCTAGCCTCGACCACTCAGTCTAAGTCTTATAGGAAAAGTCCCACAATTCTTACCACTCCGAATGGACAATTTCGCACCATCCTAACTTCTTCTCACTTCGCCATATCCGGTAATACATAATCATCAAGAACTAAGCAATTCAAGAAACTTAGCCATGTATTCAAGCAATGTCATCGTCCATTGTTCCACTTCAAGAAACTCCTGAGCTTTTGCATGTCAAGCAGATGATGGGAAAAATTAGCCCATGAAGAGTTCACGAAACTCTTTCCATGTCATTGCCTCTAAGTCCCTCAAGGCTTTGACCCAATCCCACCACACTTTGGATTCACCCTCTAGTTGGAATGCGGCTAGCTTTATCTTACTGGCATCGGAGGTGATCTCCACAACTTCCATAATTTTGTCGACATGGCAAAACCAATTATCAGCTACCATCGGGTCCCCTCATCCCTTGAAGGTTGGAGGATGGTGTGCCTTGAATCTCTAAAGGTTACTGACCCTCCCTGGCTCCCAATTATACTCACTTGTGTAATGGTGGCAGCCACAACACTCGCCTATGTAATAGTAGCAATCGCAGCACCAATAGTCTCTAGGAAGGCTGTCGTCAGCCTGCCCACTCCCCTCCTCCTCCTCCCCCTCCTCCTCCCGGGTTGTTGCTCGCCCACCGCCCCTCGCGTCCCTTCTTCGACTAGCATCCGGAGCAGGCCAAAAAGCGTGGTGTGTGATTTGTAAAAACTAGGTAAAACGCCTATATGTGTAAGTGCACGTGTCGTATCAAGTTATATAATGTACCTAAGTACGGATATCGATCCACAGGGAGAAGTGCATTGACTATTGGAATTGACCCTATGATATTATGTGGATTTAAACTCTTAATGAATGTCTAACTACTGTATCAGAATAACACTAATTCTAATTAACTTTGAAGTTATCATGTTAAAGACTAGTGATCACCCGCCTTTGATGGATTAGTACCTAGAGGAATTACTATTCAGTCTATCTATGATTTCTCGATGACGGGGTGATTGTGTCTACAAGATACCCTTTCTCGAGGTATATCTGCCTATCTTGCCAGTAGGGTCAAAGCCGCAGCCCTAAAGCATGTAATTTGTACTGCTTCATGAAATTTTTTTCTATATTTGATTATTTATACATGTGTTGTATAATTTAGTAAATATTAGAAAATCCCAAGTTTATTAATGTAACTATAATCTTAGTATATAATAGTTATATATGAGATGATCAAGATTATAGATAATAAACTAAACTGTCCATAGTAAATCAAAGTAGGGATCTTTGATCTATTATAGTACTAGTACGGTCCACTGAACATTAAGAATGCAGTAATCTTGATCTAGATTACTGATGTAGTGACATTAAAATAGAGGTTCTTTATGTAATCGAATTACATAAGACAGAATCAGGCATGGATTAAACTCTTAATAATATACCGTTACAATTAAGAGTTTAAACTGTGTCACTAGATGATCATATGCAGATTGATCTTAATCCTGAGTAGTCATGGACTCCTGTCTATTTCCAGGGCCTTGATTCATAAAGTTACTTAGTCGTCTCATGACAGCCCAATACTTATGTCTTGGAGGCCCATAGAGATAGGTGGTTGAGAACATGTCCTACAAGTATGGAATCCAAACCCTTGGGAAGCCGAATAATTGGTTCCCTTAAGTGTTAATTCTGGAACTGAACAGTTTGAGCTCTTTAATTTATAACAAATTTATAAATTAAATGTTCACTAGTGAATTAATGGAACTTAAGGGTAAAGATATCACTGTAGGGGTAAAATGGTAGTAATTTTCAATCTAGCTCTAATGATGGACCAATTTGGGAGACTGACTGCATGTACGATCATATCAATGGACTCCGCTTTGAGTATCACTTACATAAATTATTATGTAATTACAAGAATTCGGCCATTTTTAGTGCACATCGAAACTAATAAATTAGATTAATTGATTAAAGAGTTTAATTAAATTATCAAATTTATTAGAGCTTAAATTACAAATGTCCATAGGTCCTTTCAGTCGCCTCTATATAAAAAACACTCACATAATTAAATTGACAAATAAATCCCTTGGAGGGCCTAGGTGTAAAAGACATTGTTTCATAGCAACTATGTAGTAATTATTGGATAATTAAATGTTAATTAATTAAATATTGAATAAATTAATTAATAGTAATTACTATGAAACGGTTAATTTGAGAAATTAATAACATTAATTAATTAATTAATAGGAATTACTATATGGATGAAATGGTTAATTTGAGAAATTAATCCTATTTATTTTTTGTCACTTAATTTGAATTAATTTTAATTCAATATTTAAATATGCCACTTGATCCAATGGTTGAGATTAATTCAAGGCATATTATAAATAGAGGCAAAACTCTAGGCGTCAAGAAGTGATAAAAAATTAGAGAAAAAAAAAAGAGAAAGAGTTTCACTTTTTTTGCCTCAATCTAACCCTCTTGATCTCATGTGTTGAGAATATCAAGAGTTCTAAAAACAAAACATTTGTTAATCTGCATGCCCACACGTACCCTGTAGTGAAGAGGAACGGCTTGGAAGATTGTGGAAAACATAGAAAAAAAAAGGGATCTTGAGTTGTCAACCCTACTTGCTAGAAAAATCTCCTTAATTTGATTCAGGTAATTATTCTTTATTGTTTGTTGATTAGTATACATGTACCATAGGATCGTAAAAAGAGTTTTTATTAATTTTTAAAATTTACTAGACAAAAATCTTATGCTGCAAACTTTGTTTTGAACTTTAATACCTTCAGTTGGGTGCATCTCTGCCCCGACCCTATACTTGGAAACGCTTAAATGTTCAAACCCTAATCGCTACACCTCTAACTCCGGGATATCTCTATTCGCCGACGCAATCAAGGGTGCCCTACTCATATCCCCCGAGTCCTTATCTCTTGATCTCGATACCCAACAAGATCATGCCAGCTGTTAAACATCACTATGAAAATAAAAAACCATTATAGAACAATCGATTCAAATTATAAATAAACTAAATAATATTAAATTTAAACCTTAATCCATATTAACTAAAGCAGGTTCAACAAACCCTAGAAATAAATCTAGAACAACCGAATTAAATACAGTATGGTTCTATAAATCGTGGAATAAGTTTGAGAAAAGGAATACAAAAATATAGTCTTTCCAATCTCCTAAGTTGTCGCTGTATCGTTTCCCCGCATCCGTCCCCATTGCCTCGATAAACTCCCAATTAGGTCTCACAGTGCTTTTTAGAATTTTGAAGCAGAAATTGTTGAAACGTAGCGACGTTGCAACGTCACGACGTTGGAACGAGTTGCGACGTTGGGACATCGAGACGTTGGGTCGCTCCTTGACTTTTTCTTCTGTTGACCAGACATCGCGACGCCGTGGACGCTGGTTAAGTCAGGTGGACATCGCAACGCTTTGACGCTATGTATGTCTCGACTTTAGGACGTCGCGACGTTGTTGCTAGTTTTCCACTTTTCTTTCTTACAGTTCCAAACAAACTTATGAGGACCACCTTATTCACTTGCAATGCACACAATCTCCAAAAATAAGACATCGGGTAATAACGCACTTATTAAGATGTAAAATAGAGCTAAAATTTAGTAAGGACGCGGGTATTACATGAGTGTTTTAGACACTCATCACACCCCCAAACTTAGCTTCTTGCTTGTCCCCAAGCAAGAAATAGACTCTAAACCAGATACATAAGAAACTGACATACTAACACTCGACGACATGATAGTGATGCACATGTTTCCAAAACGAAGGATTGAAATGGATCGACTCACAAATTCATTCCTTTAACAAATTTTGAGGATCCAAAAGCTGTTTCGATCTTTCAAAAGAATTGCTGAACACGGTCTGCTGACGCGACTCAACCTCCTAAGCTTCAATAGCCTTCCCAAGGAGTCTATGTGGCGTTGATACATGATCTCTAGCATATAGCTCGGTTCTAGTACCCCCTAAACTTGAGTTTAACTTACCTATTTGGGAGAGTCTAACTATGGAAGGATAAGAACGCACCCTTTTTATTCAACTAACCTACCTACTCATGAAAGAAATACCAGTGCCCATAAGTTTATGTTGAGTGTTCCTATAGTGGGGATTCGCTGTGACTCTAGCTAGTCAAGTTAAGGGCACAAGGCATTCGCTTCCCCTCGAATGTCAACCCAAACACTCAACCAAACCTAAGGGCCCTAAGCTATGGGAGACTTCTATCCTCTGTCCCATGTAATGGGCAGTGAAGTAAATGGCTCCCGGCCAGTTGACTCAAGGCATTAGGCTTTGAAAATCCCCTCGGACTGTGCCCGGGATTCCGACTAGAAGATCCCACTTATTCTATTCATACTTTCTCTTTTTTTTTTTTTTTTCATTTTTAATTGGGGCTTGATGGCAATCCTCTTTGTCTAAGGTGTCTCATCACTTTGGTGTTTAGAAACCTTAGTAAAACCGGTCTAACCCTGCAGATACCTGAGATCATGTGGGTGCGGTAGAGTCCTCGAGAATTTGTTTCTCGAATACCTAGCCAGGTGATTCAAGATATCCCCTACCTATCAGAGATATATAATTCCCGAGCATCTAACAACCAAAGATCCTTTCTTGATTTATACTGTTTTTTTTTTTTTTTTTAACAAGATTTGATGGCGTCAAAATGGATCCTTGATTAGAAATCATGGAAACACTCACACAACTACCTAAAACAACCCTAAGACTCGAGACAAACTAAACCAAGGAACCCCCAGTAAACAGAAACACAAAAATAAACACAAACAGACACAACCAAAGATGCCTAATTTAAACACCAAAGAAACCCTAAATGTGACACAATAATAAATACATATAAATAGACACACTAAAGTAGGAAACACAGAAATAAACACAAGAACAACCCAAACACAAACATAAACCGATCACCCCCAAACAAGTGTGGAAAATGTCCTTAGTTCATGAAAGAACAAGAGGGTGTAGTGACCTTCCCCGGTGATCACCGGATCACTAGGTGGCGTGGAGGTGGCGGTGTGAAACGCGAGGAGTCACACCCGATCCCGGGAGGAGTGTTGATCATGGAGGATATCGCCTCGATTATGCATGACAAAGGCACATGCTCTACGTGAGGGCCCCATATATCGGGCCGGCATGACCCTGCTCCCGGGTTCTCATCCCAGTATGCATCAAAACTAGCGGTGAGGTCCTGCACCTGATCATCTAGGGTAGTGGAAGGACCGACCGGGTCCTCCTCCGGGGATGGCTGTGGTGGTGGGGGTCGGGTAAAGGACTCCACTCATTTCCTTAGGTGCCTACGGAGCCCAAACTAGACCGGCCGTCTCAACTCATCCTCACCGCAGGGCTCATTTCCTTTGTCGTACACGGTCCTTCCGTGCCTTGGTACACCTTGGCTTATCCTTCTAACCATGACGCTGATCAAGTGTATCTAAGCCTCGTTATCCTCCAAGTGGACCCTACTTGCTTGCATATAAGTCGAAATAAGGAAGGTGCCCTCTAGGTTCATCTGGGTATCTCTTGTTATGTAGGTGATTTCATCCTCTATAACCCGCCCAACATCGAAGGGTATGTCCCGATAATGGCATAGTTTAGTTGTGGAGAAGGTCATCACTTCACACATCGTCATCGAACGACGCTGAGATGTTATGAAGTGATGCCAGACCTTAGGAATATAAAGCAACACCAGCCAAAGTGCACTGCAGCCCTTCATCGTTAATCTTCTACTCACCGTGCCCATTGGTCAACGTCCTAATGACATCGGGGTAATTGGGTTGCTCATGGAGCCGATCAAAGGCCTCAAGGTTAACCGATTCTAGGTTATAATACTGTTTGATAGACTTCGTACTAATGTCTACCAACACCCTGCGCACCCTAACCTTTTTCAATACATGGGATGCGAGATTGGCGTAAAATTCTCGTACTACCATAGTGGAGGCTAGTGTAGGGGGTTGGCACAATGCCCTCCACCCCTTGTTCGCAATCGTCTTGCGAATGAAGTCATCAGGCGGTGTCCCCTTCTCCTTAATAATGACCTATTTTCGCGATGAGAACTTCTACCACACTCTCACCGACAAACTTGTCATGACAGAACACGTGCAGGCCCTCACTAGCCCGACCTCTCTTGGTAGTCATCTTTGCCGCTACTCGACATCGGGCACTTATAAAGGCCTACCGAGCTAGTGGCCAAATTTTTCACCTTCCTCGCCCTGTGACCTTCCAACAAACATGTGATGCAACAGTCAACTTGTCATAAGAAAGGCCTAGAAACCTCTTAGGCAAATGGTCACACCTAGTGTACTGGAGATACCAGGACTTTAACCTGTGGACTGCCACTATCCCTAAACGACTTAAGGTGCCGCAAAAACCCTAAATGAGACCCAAAGAACAAAAATAGCTCACAATATGCAACTGGAGCCTTCACTGCACTGCAACTAAACCGATTGGGGGTCAAACGGCTGTGGCACCGCGAACGGGGTCAAGGACGGTCGTAGTCTTGTCGGGGAATCTCCTAGAACTACTGGGGACATGCTTGCTAGCGTTTTAGGCTCGAAAATGGGACAAAGCTATAGGGCCTTTTCAAGACTTATGAAGAAGAAGAGAATGAACATTTGATGTTCATAAAAATAGGGGAAATGTCACGATGTTTGGGTCCAACTTCGCAACGTTCCCGAGAGTCATAATACCAATGTCGCGATGTTAGGATCCAACGTCGTGACGTTTCAGGATGTGGAAGTGCCAACTTCGCGATGTTCCCTATAGCCTTAAGCCAATCGCCGGTTAAAGTCCAACGTCATAAGTTCCAGCATGTTGAAATCCTACATCGCAACATCGAGGCCAACGTCATGACGTTACAGGGAGTGGTCTAAAATAAGGTCTACCAACGTCGTGAAGTTGGGATCCAACGTTGCGACGTGACAGAAAGGGTTAAATTCAAGAATTTTGGAAATGTTTCTAAGTATGAGAAAACCCCCTGAATGAAGTTCCAACGTTGTTGCACTCCCGAAATGAGCTTCTCGAACTCGCTCTCTATTGCCAATGTTGTCTCAGGTCCTGAAAAAAACAACCAAAAGAAAATTTTGATCATTGAAAGAAATAGAAAAACATGTCAAAACTACACCATGGAAAGAAAATTATCAAAAGGCTTAGGTTACCTCCCAAGTAGCGCTTTGTTTAATGTCATTAGCTCGACTTCCCTGAATCTTAATGTTCCCGAGATCCCGGGACTGCATGACTCCTAATGCACTATTTCTAGTGTGCTCGGATGAATGGCCTGCTTGGTCGCATGAAACTCGCCTCCAAAGTATGGCTACAACCGTTATGTGTTAACTTTAAAGGTTCCTTTCTCTCGTGTTAATTTCGCCTCCCAGGCACTGGCAGAAGGATCTCACAGAGATCACATGGATTTAATATCTGAAGAGTGTTTGAGTCAGGAGTTGAATAAGAGGACCCATTGACCCGCCTAAAACTCTTTCCTTGATATATGTTTGTCGTTCCAGGATTTCGTATTTTCCTTATATATCTTAGAATTCTCGTATGCCTCATTGCAAAACTCCTCTAAATCGCTGAGCTGCAATATGCGTTTCTCACCGGCCATCTTACTTCTTTAATCATATCCAATCGTCTAGTAGCCCAGCATGCTTTGTGCTCAATTCCACCGCAAGTGACACGCTTTCCGAACACTAGCCTCGAATGGTGACATTCTAATGGTGTCTTGAATGTCGTTTCATACGCCTTGAGTGCATCATCTATCTTTTCGCCCAATCTTTCTTCTCGAAAGCAATACGCTTCTTAAGATAGACTTGATTTGTTTGTTCGACACTTCTGCTTGGCCATTCATCTGTGGGTGGTATGCAAGTGTAGTCCGATTTCGGACGCCATATTTCCTCAACACATTGTCAACGAGTTTGTTGCAGAAATGTGTTCCTCCATCTGTGATCAATGCCCTTGGGGTTCCAAACCGGGTGAAAATATGACTGCGGAGGTAGTTTGCTACCACTTTGGCATCATTAGTTTGGGTAGGTGCTTGGTTTCCTCCCCATTTGAAACGTGAATTCACGTACCAAGAGGATGCATAGGTTGCCGGAAGATGAGGAAAAAGAACCCATGAAATCCATCCCTTAAACATCAAACAACTCTATCTTTAAGATAGGCTGCAAGAAACATCCGCTTTGATATACTTCCCATTCTTCGCATTCATTGTAGGTATTACCAAAGTGGTGTGCATCCTTGAATAAGGTAGGCAATAGAATCCTAATTGAAGCACCTTGCAGAGTTCTATTTCCAAAGTGCCTCACATGATAGGGCGTGACAATGAGCTAAAATACTTTTATTTCTCTCTCGGGACACACCTTCATCATCTAGTCAAGGCAATGTTTATACATACGTTCCTTCCAGCATTGAGTGCTCAACCTGGTATAAAAAACCTCTTCTTCCTGGTCGATAACTAAATTTTTGGGAGAGAGCACTTTGCTACTGCGTAGTTCACCAGACCGCAACAACTGTGATCGACTTTTTGTCCTTGATTGCCAAGAGTTGTTCGTCAGGGAAATCATCATTGATCTGGATTTCTTTACTCGGCCCTTCCAATCTTGAAAGGTGGTCGGCTACTAGATTTCGATCCTTTATCTTTACTCGTGCCGAACTTCCTCCGAGAGTAACACCCACCTTATCGCCCCGCCTTAGGGTCCTTCTTAGTCATCAAATTCTTTATAGCTGAATGGTCGGTATGTACTATGGCGTTGTTACTAATCAAGTATGGTCGAAACTTGTCAAACGCAAACACAATAGCTAAAAGTTCCTTTTCAGTGGTCACATAATTGAGCTGCGCATCATTTAATGTTTGACTCGCATAGTAGATAACCTGAAAAGTTATGTCCTTTTTTTGGCCTAGCACTGCCTCGATTGCGTACTCACTTACATCACACATAAGTTCAAAAGGAAGGTTCCAGTCCGGCACTACTATAATAGGTGATGACACCAATTTTTTTTTGAGAAACAAGAAAGCTCATTTAACTAATCATCAAACTCAAAGGGTGTCCCTTTGAACCAACAACCTGGACAAAGGCTTTTTAATCAGAGAAAATCTTTATGAACCGCTTTATAGAACCCCGCCCCGTCCCTAGGAAAGCTTCTTATGCCCTTTCGCGAAGACAGAGGTGGTTTCTCAATTGCTTTGATCTTTGCTTTGTCTACCTCTATTCCCTCTTGCGTAAACCGGCGTCTAAGTACTATTCCTTCTATACTATAAAGTGACACTTCTCCCAATTCAAAGACAAGATTAGTTTCCTCACATCTAATCAATGCCGACCTCGCTCTTCTGCATAATCACAAAGGAGTTTCTCAATATTGAAAAGTCATCCATGAACAACTTAATTTTATTTTCAACCATATATGAAAATATGGCCATCATACAACGCTGTAATGTGATGACACCAAATTTTTTTTTTGAGAAACAAGAAAGCTTGTCGAAACTAATCATCAAACTCAAAGGGTGTCCTCGAATCAAGAACTGACAAAGGCTTTTTAATCCGAGAGAAAAATCTTTTATGAACCGCTATAGAACCCCTCGCAAGTGTCCTAGAAAGCCAGGCCCTTTACCATGATGGTGGAGGTAGTTTCATTGCCTCGATCTTTGCTTTGTCTACCTCTATTCCTCTTACAGAAATTTGGTGCCCAAGTACTATTCCTTCTTGTACCATAAAGTGGCACTTCTCCCAATTCAGCACAAGATTAGTTTCCTCACATCTAATCAATGTCGACCTCAGGTTTTCCAGACGATTGTCAAAGGAGTTTCCTAATACTGAAAAGTCATCCATGAACAACTTAATTTTATTTTCAACCATATATGAAAATATGACCATCATACAGCGCCTCAGAATGTGCCCCGGTGCATTGCATACCCTAGCGCATTCACTGAATGTACCATAATGAGCAAGGAATGTCGCCTTCTCCCGATCCCCAGGGCTATAGCGATCTGATTAAAATCGAAATACCCATCAAAGAAACAAAGAGTATTCATGCCCTGCCAGCCTATCTAACAAATGATCTAGAAACGGTAGTGGAAAATGGTCTTTTTGGGTAGCCTAGTTCAATTTCAGGTAGTCGATGCAAAATCTCCAACCAGTGACTGTTCTAGAAGGTAGTAATGTATTATTCTTTCTCTTTATCACTAGCTGTTCCTTTAGGAACTAATTCCGTGACCGGACTCACCCATGCACCGTCAATAGGATATAACCCCAACATCCATCCACTTCAAAAGATTTCCTCAAGGACTACTTCTTTCATGGTTGATTCAAATTTCTCCTATGTGCTTCCACCGTAAAAGCTTATGGCCATCTTCTAAAGTAATTCGATGCATGCACATAAAGGGGCTTAACTTTAAATCACCCAGACCGCCTAAGAGAACTTTGTGATATTGAAGCACTCTCGAAAGTGTTTCTTCTTCCACCGCTATCAAAAATGTTGATATGATAACTGGGAGGGTTGAGGAATCCTCGAGGTATGCATACCTCAAGTGACAAGGGAGTGGATTTTGCTCCAACTGTGGTGGTCGCTCAACCGAGGGCACTAAAGTCTGGGTGTTCTCTCCTAACGGCTCATAACACTTCCTTCTATTCTATTGGAACGAGTCCATCCACTTCACATACTCTTCGGCCTCTTCACTTAGTTCTTCCTTATCATTCTATACAAGGCTTACCTCCAAAGGGTCAGTTAAACCTCTCTGGCTAGGCACTATAGCCTCATCGCTCTATCATGAAGCACGATCACTCGCAGTGCCTCACTGCATTAAATACTGCCTCGCTTCGTGCAAAGGGCTCCAATCAGAAACGTTTCTCACCCTCGCTTCTTCCCATCCTGTGTCTCTCGTTGGCTTCTCCTCTAAAATTTTCTCTCCCAGCCTCGATCTTCCGTGCTAAACTGCTCCACTACCTAAGTTCCTTTTACTACTCGGTGGTGGCCCCAATGTAGCTGGGGCTCTCTACCACTCTTAGAGTGATACTTTAACATGCCCTACGGTCACCCCCTCGATTTCTTTCAATTGCTCGGGTAAGCAGGAACCTTGTTGCCTCTCAGTAAGTATATTAGCCATTTGTCCCATTTGTGCCTCCAGGTTTCTTAACTGTGCTGCTTGATTGTTCAATTGGGCTTGGTTCTATATATTCGCCTTTGTCTGCTCATAAAGGTAAGATGAGAAGTTGTTTTGGAAGAAGGGCTCGTTCCAAGTACACTTTTTTTCTCTGTGGCAGCTCACTCAATTTCCTGGGTGGTGGCATGTGGTTATGGATTGTTTCTCCATCCATAATTCGATTACTCGACATTACGCCACCCCGGGGCCTGGACTCGTTATGATAATCATATCTCCATAACCCTGTTGTTGTGGCTGAGTAAACCTCGATACATACTGGGCATGCTCTACTGTTTGTTGTCCCGACTAACATTTTGTACTATTGTGTTGTCCTCCACATAATTCGCATAACTCCCATGGGCTGGTCTGAATGGCATTTACGGCACCTTGCTGTTTAGTGAGTTATTTAGTGAGCTGCGCGACATGAGTGACCAGATTGCTGAGAACCTCATTGTCTGTGCCTCTTATAGCTTTTACAGGTGTAATCTTATCCCTAAGCCACTGATTGGTGTTAGTAGCAGCATCCTCCAGGATTTCATATGCTTGATCTGTGGTTTTCTTCATTAATTCACCCCCTGTTGAGGCATCTATCACTGTTCTAATCCCATTCCTCAGACCATTATAAAAGGTATGGACTTGCATCCGTCTAGTCCCCTGGTGGTGTGACATTCCTCCACGCTAATTTAATTCATCCCATGCTTCAACCAAGTTCTCTCCCTCCAGTTGTCTATAAGTATTGATCTCTTTCACCACTGCATAATCTTCTTTGGTGGAAGAAACTTTGATCGTGAACTTTCACTAAGTCGCTCCATGAAGTAATGGAACCGTGGTTTAATTGCCAACCAAATGTTTAGCTCTATCACCTAATGAGAGTGGAAATAATCAGTCTGAGCGCCTCTTCGGTCACCCCATTATACTTGATCATGCCACATACTTCGATGAAGCATTAAGTCCATATTCTGATTCTCACTTCAGATTCCATAATGCACGTTCAAGCATCCGCAAGGTCATTGCTTTCGTCTCGTTGCTCGTCTAATGAGTGGTCTTCAGATACACTGAACAATTGTAGGTGGTAGGGCGAACTCTTCTAGCAAACATAAACAGAATCATCCGCCTATAAACCGCCCGCGATCGATCTCTTACCATTATCCCATCAGGACCTTGTGGCCTGCTTGTTCTCGTCCCGATCACGCTCATCGCTCTGATGGTTGCTAGATTTCTTTGTAGATGCTTCTTTCGTTTTCCGCGTAATCGCAAGGTTCTTTCGGTTCGGATCAAACGAAAGTAAGTCAATCCTGGACCCTCGCTCTTCGCATACACTCAAAATAACCTTCACCGTAATCACACGTGACAAACACAGTATCAGATTACAAGTACTTGTATAGCCAAAAATAAAAAATTTAAAAAAAGCAGATGAAATAAAATAAAATTCCAAAGTAATATCTAATTACACTATTATTAATATCAACATGAAAACTTCTCCCCAGCAACGACACAAAAAACTTGATAGGCCGAAAGCGTGGTGTGTGATTTGTAAAAACTAGGTAAAACGCCTATATGCACAAGTGCATGTGTCATATCAAGTTATATTATGTACCTATGTATGGATATCAATCCATAGGGAGAAGTGCATTGACTACTAGAATTGTCCTTATGATATTATCTGGATTTAAATTCTTAATGAATGTCTAACTACTGTATGAGAATAACACTAAGTCTAATTAACTTTGGAAGTTACTGTGTTTTGAAGACTAGGGATTTGCCTCCCCCTATCTCATTTGATGGATTAGTATCTAGAGGAATTACTATCTCGCCCCATCTATGATTCTCGATGATCGGTTGATCGTGCCTATGAGATACCCTCCTCGAGGTATATCCGCCTATCTCGCTCACGCCAGGGTTGGAGTGCATCTCGCCCGACCCTACCGAAACTTTTAAATGTTCAAACCCTAATCACCACACTCTAATCGATATCTCACCCGCCGATGAACTAAGGTCGCTTTAATTATGTCCCCGGGAGTCCTTATCTCTCGATCTCGTGATATTTTAACAAGATCATGCTAATGTTGGCCAAACATCACCATGAAAATAACCACAAGTAGAACAATCTATTCAAATCATTAATAAATCGAATATTAAATTTAAACCTTAATCCATACAACTGAAGCAGGTTCAACAAAACCCTAGAAATAAATT
Organism: Tetrastigma voinierianum; assembly: GCA_016808115.1. Classification (NCBI taxonomy): domain Eukaryota; kingdom Viridiplantae; phylum Streptophyta; class Magnoliopsida; order Vitales; family Vitaceae; genus Tetrastigma; species Tetrastigma voinierianum. Next base: position 276,792 of record JAEQBH010006082.1, read on the forward strand.
CATAAATATATTCGCATTAAATACATGCATGGTTCTATAAATCATGAATAAGTTTGGGAAAAGGAATACAAAATGTAGTCTTTTCGACTTCTAAGCCATATCAGTTTCCCGCATTCGGGTCCGTCAGACGCCTCGATAAACTCCCAATCAGGTCTCATAGTGCTTTTTAGAATTCTGAAGCAGAAATCGCGGAAACGTCGCGACGTTGGGACGTTGCGACGTTGGGTCACTCCTCGACTTTCCTTCTCGCGACTAAACGCTAGACGCCGCTAATGCTGGATCGCCGCCGAGACGTCGCGAATGCCTGACGTTGGGCCACGCGATTGCTACTAGTTTGCATTTTCTTCCTATTAGCCCAAAAAACTCTCAGGACCACCCTATTCAATTCGGAATGCACATAAGCTCCAAAAAAAAAAATAAGACATCGGGTAATAACGACTTATTAAGATGTAAAATAGAGCTAAACTTAGTAAGGATCGGTATTACATGAGTGTTTGTGACACTCATCAATATGTAAGAATGGTACTAAATTTAAACTTCGAGATTTCTCCGTCTGTATCCAGTAGTGCTAGTGCCCCCCCACTAATAGAACCCTCAATATCCCAAACTATCATGTTCATTCTTTTTTCGAACCCCTAAGGTTATGTATTCTAACCTTAGTGTTCTTTTTTTTTCTCATATACCTTTTACCATGTGTGTAATTCACACAACACATAACAGACAATCATGTAGCATATTAGGGCAATAAACATGAAATGCACAATGAATGCAATGGTCTAGACCCATACTCATAAAGCCCTAGGTAATCATATACCTAAGCTCTGATACCAAGCTGTGACGCCCCAAAACCTAGGGGTCCGTTGACCAATCGTCAACCCGTGGATATCGTGATATCTCAAAGACCTATGCGCCTAATCCCATTAATTGGATCCATTCATCGAGTCCAAGGAAATCGATGACTTAATACTCGACACCTAGCTATGAAGCAGAGTCGACTACATGAATATCGTAGCCCGACACCACACTATCCAATCTTCATGTACCGTGATTCATTTAGCCACATTCAATAAACATTTTTGCTATTTTCAAACTTATTACTTTGAGTTTAATTACAAACTCTATTACATACAAAAGCATATGCCAAAACTATTTCTTTCAAAAGTTTTACAAGAAGAACTATACTAGCCAAAGGCGGCTTTCTTCAACCTCTTGGGCCCGAATGGAGAGCCGTCCAATGTTGTATACCCTATTCTCGAATGTTTTCCATAAAGGGTGAGTCATGCCCAAGAAAGAGACTCCTACAGCGTTATTACCGAACGTTCACTTGGACACATTCACATATATCAACATTCCAATAGAATGATGCAATTCTAATGGAATACTACACGCCATGGCATGAAATGAGATGAGATCACCACGTATGAAAGTCCAAGTCATCACAGACTCCCATCACACAATGCATAGTCAATGTGTGATAACATCCATCGTCGATGAATTTCATCCAATGATCACTTTTAAACAAAATAAAGTTTTTAGAAATCAAAACTTATTGGATGTTTCAATTCCAAGGATCATTTTATTAACAAAACATGTGTCTTTTTTTGTGGGTAGCGAATTTCTAGTGTCCCACCAGCTTCTTATGCCTTTCCTACACTTTCACGCGCTTCGACCGCTTAGAAATATATATAACCACATGTATCGATCTTCACTGAGGGCATCTATCCCTACTTGCTATTACTCAACACATATTTTCATTTTAATGTAAGCAATCGTATGACTTGGCTTGACTTTTCCAATGGTACCACCCACTCAATCAATCACCAAACACAGTGTTGATTCATATCATGCACTCACACCCATGTCATGCGATGTTCCTGTGCATAAATGCAATGTGATGCGCCATTGCATGTCTATACCATGTCACATATATGATGAATGCTATATGGACAATTTAATTTATGCATATACCATGTATCTTAGACAATTATAACACATGCTTATAATTTCCAAACATCATTCATTCAATGACAATATATAGCAATACATGTTAACATTTATATAATATCATGATTAGCCCATACGTTGTGCTATACAAAACCGATCACAGTGACAACAAACAAAGCATACACCTAGTTACAAACCCACTAATAATTCTACTTCCTTTAACCATGACTCTAAATGGCCATAAAATCAATCTAAATCACACCACACACAAAGCCACAACGCCGTCCTCAAACATTCCATAATAGTCATAGAAACCAGCCATGGAACGGTCTCAAATCAGTCCCAAAATCGGTTTGAAATTAGCACCAAAAACTAGTCCCGAAATTCGGACACAAATTGAGAAACAACCTAAGCTGCTGCAATCCCGAGAAATGGACCATAAATGGGGCTGTAGAGGTCCAATTCAGGTGATTCAAAAGCCTAACATAAAGTTTAGAAATCCAGCTACAACTTCTATGATGGACATGAGTCCAAAGTCCCTCATTTTCCTGACTTAAAACTTGTCCCAAAGTCTAGCCAGTGTAAAGGATCAAAATCAGGCAGCATTCTCTCATTCCACAATTTGGCCAAACAGCCCCTTAGGGCAAAAACACCACCACACAGCCCTTAGGGTGGAAATTAAACAAAAGTAGGAGGGATCCCTACCTCTTGGAGCGTAGCCCTCATCACGTAGACGGACTTTACTCCTTGGTCCAATCACTCGACTATGGGAACGCTCGTAGATCGAGGGAAGAAACCGCTTGGGCCTCCTTCCTCCTTTCTCTCCTTTCTTTCTCCTTTCTCTTTCTCTCTCTTCCCTTTCTCTCTTCCTTTCCTTTACCGAACTGATTTCCTCCCCCACTCTCACTTCCTCTCACTTTGCATAACCTTGACACATGGCGATTCTCAAGCCATGTGTCACTCACATGCCATGTGTCAAATGCCATGTGTCACCATGACACCACTTAATCAAGCCAAGTGTCACTTTTTTTAGTGGTGCTATCTGTTTCGTCATTTTAGATATAAAAAATTCCAGTGTTCTTTAACTCGAAATTAAATTCAATTGCTTAACTAGATTTCGCAAGACGAATTTAGCGGTGTTGTCCGTTTCGTCATTCGAGATCTAGAAAACTTTCTAGGGTTTCAACCAATACTATAGTGGCAAATTTCTGTTTTGCCCTATTTCATAAAAAAAAAAATTGATTTTTCCTAGGTTTTACAAATAAAATGGATTATTTTACTTTAAAAACAATTTTTAAGTATGTTCACTAAACAAAGATAAAAACCCAAATAACACTAGCCATCTTTCTACTTTCATTTGGCATCAACAAAATAATATCCAAAATAAAAAAATTAAAAATAAAAAAACCACAAAATGTATGTAACGTGCTTCTTAAAGGAGTGTCTATATGTCAGAGCAACCTTTTTATTTATTTATTTAGAAATATTACACGTTTTAATTCTTTAACAAGGATTGAACAATATAAAGGATATTTTAACCATGTTCAAGTAAGATAAAATTTAGTGAACTTTAAAAATGGAGTTTGATCTTAACGTAACACCTAAAACATTAATGTAACATGCATATAACATTACTATAATAGGGTACTCCTTAATATAAATTCAATTTCCATATTTAACACAACATGAAAAAATCTCTATACTTACATCATCCTATGGGAGCACTAGGAATTACATCAATACACGAAAGCCCAAAATGTTTAGTAAGGTTGGGCAAAGGTTCATAAAGGTCTATATAAAGGTTCAAAACGGGTCTATGGGCATAGTTAGGGAATTAATTAATTAACTAATTATTCTGTTTCCCCATTATATCTCCCAAGCACTTTATGTGATTACTGCTAAAAAAGACAATTTTATATACTTAATTCACTCATTTTAGTCCTTTTGGGTAAACTTATATTTACTCTAATTTTGCAAGTTGTAAGTCCCTAACTTGCTATTAATGTTTTATTGAGTTATGTAGTTTTTGGTAAGGGGCTTTTTAGTTATCTTTTCGGCTCTTTGATAGCATGAAGATGAACAATGAGATTATCTTTAGGACTCTAGTTTGAGTTTTGAAGCTTTAGGGATGAATTTGGATGTTTTGGAAGCTCAAACATATGATTCGACGAAGAGGAGAGCTTTGGAGGGGCATTTCCAGAGGATTTTCCAATGAATTAATTCTACATTTCAAGTGAATTCAGCATTTCTAGAGAATTTTGAATTTCTAGAGAAACACATACTTTCTAATAGGGAAAATCGCACAAACTGCATGCTTTATATGAAACCGAGCAGTCCCTCTCTCTCCATATCTTTACAGTGACACTTTAAAAAGCCCAGTCAACCATCCCCACTCTTGTGCTTACAAAGTTTTAGAATTGGGCCATCCATGGCATCTGGCTGACCAACAACTGATCCAGCCACATGTCCCTCCCTTCTTGTAAACTTCCGATGTGGGACTTGTGAAGTGTAAGGGAAAACACTTGTAAAGTGTAGAGAAAACAAAAATAACTACTAGTAAAGTCGAACTCAGATCTTTCAATAAAAGTTAATACAAGGTAACCACCAGAATTTTACTAGTTGTGTCGGCATTGAAAATAAATATATATGTTAGATTAGTTAACATTAAATAATTGAATATATTCAAATTTAAATATTAAATTTATTTCATTTTATAAAATTCTTAATATATATGTATATATACATACATATTTAAATTATTTTAACTTTGATAATATAAAATAAATACTATTACTCACCTGGTTTCACCCGCAAATTCAATCCACCTATCAATCATCAAGCATGAACCTGAGAACTTATTCGTCACGATCATCCGCTAAAACATCGGGTAAACAACATACAAACCATATGGAAGTGATGGGCCATTCCTCCCATCCGATCATTATCAAAATCGCGCCCAAAACAAGTGGAGTTTTAAGGAACTTCTCCAAGTCCGGGTTCAAAATAACCGTGACTTTGCCTGAAAATAAAGTCGCTTAGGGGCCATTTTAAACAAAAATTTCTAAACGGGCTTGTAATCATCAATATTTTTTTTTTTTTTAATAAGAAGGTCTTTTTTGACCAAAACTCACCTTGCATCATCCAACGCTATAAAAAGCCGGCGAAATGCTGAGCATAAGAAGATAATATGGCTATGGTATCCATCACAAGTCGCAATAAAGCTGTTTTTTCTTGTAAAATTGGCACACATCATCATTCTCTATAACCGCCGAGCAAGATGTATGAAAACAAAGAAAAGTAATCATGGTTATGCTACAGGCTGAAACCATCAAACGGCTTAGCCTCATTTTAATTCAGAGGTGCTGTTTCAATCCTCAATCTCTCTAGTCTGCTCCCTATTATAAGTCAAACCAAGAAAATCTTGTGGTTTCGTACATAATCAACTCATAGCAAGTGATCCGATCCTAAAATCGATAAGAGAACAAAGATACTACAATTTAATTCAACGGCGAATCCATTTTGTTCATATCCAATCACCAATGCCGGAGATACAACTAATTAATCTATAAGTGTGAAATCCATCCAACTAAATTTTATATGGATAGATAATGTGACACCTCATCTCCGGGGTCCCGCTGACAACAAGTCAACTCAAGGGAAACCGGTAAGTTGAGCAACCCAACGCCACACCACTGTCCATTTGACGGATCCATATTCTAACAAAAAATCAGACAGAGTCTCCTCCAAGGCGGAAGCTCTATCCCAAAATACAAACTCGTATAACAATACATCACATGACCCATCCGGCTCAATATACTACACCTGCAAGTTATTCATGACAAGAGCACCACTCACCCCATTCAACCATACCTTGAATACTATATATGCAAATTATGTAGTGATATGTTTACAAGAGTTCAATTATACACTCTTATACAAAAATGATATATTAAAATTGGATTGTTTAATATACATACAAATATGGTCCAAAGCCACATCCGCTTTTCATACAGGTATCCTGAACGCGGCCAACTCGCCCACTCGACCACTAAAGGGGTCCCCATGACCGTGAGTAAAGCCAAGTAGTGATAATCTCCTTCAAGGCTACCCACTCAAGTTCTCATACAATGATAAAACCAACCAATGCTGTTCCAAGTGAAAATGTCTACGAATGCCGATGTCATGCATGGAATGTCTTCATGCCCATATCCCGAAATCACTCACCGACTCTGTCACACGCTGGCGCTAAGGTGACAACCATTACCAGTGAAAATTAATGACGAATATACCGAGCCATTATCTACCACCGGGGCAGACTCCAATGCAAGTGCCACGGCAACTAACTCTAAGTCAATCCCGAGTCCCATCACACTTCCCACCTCCCAGTGATAAGCATTACTATGTGTCTTCTGGGGCAACTAACTTTTCGTGATCACACCGCTGGTCTCTACACCAAAATGTTCCAAGCTCACCTAAGGGATTAACGACTCTCTCGCTTCCGCCCCAACACACATTAATTATATCACTTTATGATTTCGAACTGAGTCATTTATTAGACATCACCAGTTATCAGCTCACTCATCCATTCATCAACATTGATGATGGATGACCATACCCATGCAATGGGCCACACCCAACATGTCAGATGTCCTCAGGCATATGCAATGCTAATATCACAGCAATTTCTCACGTTACATAAAGGATGCACACTAGATGAACCATTCTCATTAGTTGTAACCGCATGGGGTGTTAGTAGCATCCCACTACTGGATAAGGGAGAACTTCGGCACTATATACGTACGGGCTCCTCTCAATTTAGAAGATGCTTAAAGTCATGAGGACCCTCAGCCCAAAGCGAGCAATATCTACATGGTTAGGCTCCAAGTTATTACGAATTTGCAAGGAGAGCCACCTCCTAATTCCCATCAATGTGGCAATGTGGAGGTACATCCCGTTTGGCCCCATAGGGCACCTCCGTTTGGTCCCATAATCCCATGGGACACATCGAGGACGCTTGTCTTCGTATAAGGTGTCAGTCACAGCATCCCACACCTGTGAGAAACTTCCCCGATTATATAAGGCGAATGAGCCCTCTCAACCTAATAAACGTGTTTTAAAAGCTCATGGCCCTTTCGGGGCTCACATCAAATAATATCTATAGTCAGTTAATATATAATAATTATTAATATGCACGTATTTTTGAAACAGCATGCATTGGAAATCATGACTAGGATAATAGATAATAATTTATTTATTAAGAAGCAAGCTCCAACATGAAAGATAACATCCTCGTGAACCTCCTTCCCTGGGAAGGAGTTTATTTATGCTAAACAAGGTAAAGGTAGAGATAGTTTCGTGCCTTTGTGCCTTTTAAAAGACACGAGAGTCTTATGCTCAGCCCACAAAACCCCTCGGCCTTCACCCAAACAATCGTCGGTAGCTGACCAACACGCCTCGCTAGAGCCGTAAGATGCAGAAGGAAAAGGTTGCCGTAGTTTATGCCGTGGTCATCTTCCACGCCTGCCATATACGTGACATTGGAATGTCGCCTCCTAACAGTTTTTGTTTTGTCACCACCGCAAACTTTCCAAGTTCTTGAATTTCCAGTTGATGTGCCGACACACATACCCATAGGGCATCGATTATGGAGATTCAATTCTAAGCACGCTGTGGCCATCGCTTCGCAGAAGTGTTGTTGAATCAGTTGGTTTTGGATGGAGTTGTGGGTATGTATGTGATGTCAGGAGGGTAGGCCTCAGCTTATATAGCACAAAAAAGTATGACTCAAACTATCCTTCATATATACGCAACTCATTTCCTACTACATACAAAGACAACTAAAATATCGAGGTTAATCATTCCCATGGTGATAATTGATGTTTCTTTTTTATTTACCAAAACTTTTGCCTTTAAAATATTCAGCAACATGCATCTGAATAAGCCTAGTGGTATTACTATGCATTCTTTTTTTTTTTTTTTTTAATTATTAATGTTTTCTCCCAACTAACAAAGTTGAATATTCATGTTGTCATCATGCTTAATCATGTCACATCATGCTTCTCGTACGTGGTATGAAAAAAGGTTTTCTATTTTTCTTTTCGCCTTACTTTTAATTATCTTTGTCACCAAACTAGGCAAGATAAATGGATATCCCGGTCTATATAGCATTATCCTATGCTGCCCCTTTTGGGAGTATGTGATTAATATTATATGTAGAATTAGTAGGATATATTTATCTAAGCATAAGATGATGATGATGGTGAATATTATTATTATTATTATATTATAGTAAATAATGAATGCAATATTTCATCCCCATTTTTAATTGCTACTTTGGTGATAAAATAAGTGGGATGGAATAATTAACTTATCCCATCATCTATCCAATATATACTATGTGCCTTTTTTCTTTTAATTAAACTAAATAATATTGCTTAAGCAAAGGATTGGCGCTTTCAAAATTTACATAATTGTTGCCTTCTCCAAAAATATGATTTCTATAGTGTTATCCCGACATATGACTTCAATCAAATATATTACAATAAAATCGTACATTAGCTATGAAGGAAGCATTAATTTAATTGTTCTCTAGAGAACCTAAAATAAACTATTTTTAATTCGCAATCTACAACCATTTTCTTATTAGTTTATTATGTCATTTCACCTAGTGGTTTCTAGGATGATGCTAATAATTCAAGGATGAAATATCGGGTTTTCACGGGATATATCGGTACTTGGATTTAATGGATATATCAGATATATTGAGATATATTTCCAAGGGATATTTTTACATGAATATCGATATATCGGAAAATAAACTGTTCTGATCAATCCATAATCGTTGATCAAGTCGATTTCAAATCTGGCCATTTAAATATATCTCCTATATATCCCGATATATCCTCGATATATCCCGATATATCTATGATATTTTACCGAAAAATTAAACTAACGTGCGTGTGTGCCACAGACCTGATATTTCCACGATATACCGGTTCAAAACTGATATATCGGCGATATATCACCGATATCGTGTCGAACATCACCGATATCGGATATATCGGAGATATATCGACCAATATATCAGATATTTTCATCCCCCGGCTATCATTATCAATTTCCTTTACATATTATGACTACAAGATTTTATTTGACTTACTTATAGCTAAGACTCAAGTATTAAATAATTTTAAGATAAAAGAACGAAATACTCTTTCAATGCATATTAAAAAGGTATAAGACGCCCATCCTACCTACCAAAAAACCAAGGCATTTGTCTACTATTCTCATTTTCTTCATGCAAAGCTAATTCATTAGCAAATATGAAATTATAGGCTTCTTAAATTGAAACAAAATAGATAGGAAATATTCTAAAAAATAATTTTGTCTGATTATAGGTGAAAATCATTACAGAGTAACACATAGAGGAGATGAATGTGAATCGGAAAATGTAGTAAATATAAAAACTAAAATTTACTAATCCAAATTAAAACTATTGGGATATCAAGGATAATAGCGTAATAGAGATAATCGAAAGACTATGAAAGTTACATAAATATTTTTATGTGAAAAATGACCACACAAACTATGGAGCAAAATATCACAATTCTAAGACACCATAACTAAATATACTACATAAATAGGATCACATAGAATTACTTGGTTGCTTTACCATACAAATTGATTCTTTAGAACATACAGCTTGATCAACACCCTTGATGAAGCACCTAATTAGTCCAATGAATTCTTCTTAGTCTTTAGGAAAGTGTGAAACTCTTGTTTAATAGCTTCAATTGTTATTATTGGCTTTTCAAATCATTAGGCATATAATTAGAGATGTGTTAAAAATAAGGAGGAAATTTATAGTAACAAAAAAAGGATGATTCATTTCATGCATAAGTAAAATCAACTTGTTTAGATTTGTAATTATACAAACACAAGAATAAATTATGTAGGAAATCCAACATTGATCATCATCATTTTAATACCTTATTATTTAAACATTTTATAAATCAGCATGACATTTTAAATTAGTTATTATAATAGTTTTCATTATGTAATATTAGCTCTTATTTCTTTACTATCCAACAACTCAAATTGAAAGGCAGATAGAAACACATTATTAATGCATTTTAAAGTAAGTTGTATGCACATGCTAGTATAAAGCAAAACTAGTGTTCATCTTACCTACCATAAAAACTAAGGAACTTGTCTATTATTCTCATTTCTTATTCACACAAGACTAATTAGAAAACATGAAATAAACTTTTCTTAACTCATGATATATAATTGTGAGACGGTTTAAAAAAAAAAGGTGGTAAATTAAGAGTTACTTTACAGTAAAAATTGTTTAGATGTAAGGAAACATAAAACAAAAACAATTATACAAATTCTAAATTAAATTTTATTTAAAATCACTAAATGGTTTCACTTTAATATCTTGATATATAAAAATAATATGAAATGGTTATGAACATTATTTTAAATTTATTTAGTCATATATTGCTTTTACAACAATAGGTATAATTTATTTATTACTCACTACTCAAATTCGAATGCAAATCAAGGTTGAAATGATATATGAAAAATGATGCTACTTATTTGTGGAATGATAATGAACATAGTCAGTTTGTTAGTTAAAATAAAACATGCAATAATACCTTCATTAAGACACTATTCAAAAAATTATACAAACACATGTTAATTTTCCTAATTTTTTCAAAATAAATAGTATGCAATTGGCATCCAATTGTTATGGACAATATGCTGAAGTTCATATGAGGGATTCACCAACCAATTCTACATATCCATTGTTTGTTGATGAAGATGATCAACTGGAAGGATTTTTAATTTTTATTATTATTATTTTTACTTAGCTTACACCAAAAAAAAGCATATATAATAACAACATGGAAAAAGAACCACTCACATTGGACGAGTATTCAACTTTGTTAGTTAGAACAATACATTAATAATACTTTCCAGTAAATATTAGAATTTAAATTTGTATGACACATTGACTTTTAACCTTTTAGTCTTTTTCATCCATTTTTAGAGTATAAGTGTATAGTTGGCATTTAAATTATTGAGATTATGGCACAAGGGCTCAAGTTCACATGAGGGAAAGAGACAGTTGAAGGATGACATCGATAGATTATAATATCAATTTTCTACTAACAATCTCCAAACCATATACACTAGAAGCGTGATGACAACCATGGATAAAGATTAATGAAACTAGTATATATATGCCTTAATAAAATTGTACGCATCTTTGAATAAAGTCATGATTAATTGAATTATTCTATTGGGAAGCTCAAATAAGTTATTATGAATTAGCAACCCACAACCATTTTTTATTGGTTCATTATGTCATTTCATATGGTAGTTATAAGATTAGAGTATTACAATCTTTAATTTTCTTAAATAATTATGAAGGATAAAATTTTATTTGACTTCCCTAATAATAAGACCCAAACCATAAATGTTTTTAAGATAAAAGGACAAGAAATGCCTCATCAGTGCATATTAAAAATATGTACACATGCCCATCACACCTACCATAAACCTAAGAAGCTTGTTCATTATTCTCATTCTCAATCATGCAAGACTAATAGCAACATGAAATCATAGGCTTCTAAAATTATTGTGCAAAATGATTAGAAAAGTATGAAGAAAATACATCAGGTAATATATAGTGAAAACCATCAAGGAGAGCAACAATAAGAGGGGGTGAATGGTGCAAATTAAAAAAATTATAATATAAGAATTAAAATTTATTAATCCAAATCACAACCATGAGATATCATCAAGGATAATCAAGATAATCAATTGAACAATATTTAAAATTTATTCGCCATAAGTTTGCTATTATGGCAACATGCCTTATTTATTTATTATCTAACAACCCAAATTAGAAGGCAAATAGAAATGCTTTGCTAACGCATTTTAAAATGGTGTATGCATATGCTAATGACTTAAAGTGAAACTATTGTTCGTCCTACCTACCAAAAAGCTGAGGAATTAACTTGTCATTTCACACCTGAGGAAAGATACAGATACAAGATATTGCCGATGGATTAGGATATGAATTCCTCATGCCTTGATAGTTTGTTGAGAAAGATAATTAATTAGGAGCCAAAGAAGACAAAATAACCTTTTTCTCCATACCACCTAAGCTTGATATATACCATGAAAAAAGGATGTCAGTCTACAATGAATATTCAACTTTGTTAAGTTAGGACAAAACATTAACAATACCAATAAATGAATCAAATACGACAACTTGGTAGCTGAATATTTTAAAGGCAAAAGTCTTGGTAAAAAAAAAAAAGGTTTAGAAACATGAATTAAGACTGTGGGAACTCATTATCCTTAAAGTCTAACAATATAAATGGGATAACATCAATCTGATCAACCTGGTAAGTATGAAGGGTAGTTCGGATCATATTTTTGTGTGCCTATAAATTGAGGCCGCCAGCATCAAATCTGCAATACTACCAGCAATTGTCTGGGTACGCCCCGAGAGGTGTGGACCGTGATCCTACCACTCTCCCGTCTTTTTTAAAGAACTTGTGCCTGAGGCACCAAGGAACTATCTATACACCTCCTTTACAATAAGTAAAATTCCTAAACTAGAGAATGTAGTAAAATCTGTATACAAGGAGGGTCTCAAGCAGAATGATGTCTTTCATGTCGAGTCATTTCTAAATGAATAAATGATTATCTATAATTTTAGTAATGATTTTTAATTCATAAATGTTTCAAAATAATGTTTTAAAACTAGTTTATTAGTAAGTTCCTAATAAATAAATATTGTCATTTCAATACCTTGATATTTAAAAATAATTGAGATGTGTTAAGATAAATAAGTGTGAGGGAATAAAAAGTTAAGAGTTACTTTGTTATGTAAGTAAAAGGCAATTTAGATTTTATGAAAACTTAAATAAAACTATATAAATAGTTACTAAATTGGCTTTGAATTTTAAAACAATATTTTTTCAAATTAATACCTTAATACATAAAAATACATCAACCATTTATATGCATATTATTTAAAATTTATCTAGCATATAAGTTAAAGCTATTACAATGTGTCTCCTACAATTCAAATTTAAAGGCAAACAAAATGGAATCGTGTATGATAAAAGATGCAACTCATTATGAATGATATTTAAAACTTCGATAAAGTGTCGAAAGCCATAAATGGAATTTTGTGAGCTCAAATAAAACATTAATAATACCTTCCTTTAAATATTAATATTTTAAATTTATGAGAAATTCCTATTAACTTTCAACCTTCTAGTCTTCTTGTGACACCCCAAAACCCGAGGGTCCCGTTGACAACCCGTTAACCCGCGGAATTCCTATGGATTTCGAGTAACCTAATACCACACTATTGTGTCCCATTTATCGGGATCCATATTTTCACAAAAATCGCGCAGTAGTCCCTTTGGTTCAGGAGCTCACCCAAGATAACCTATAACAGTATAACCATAACCCATCCAGGGTCTCAATAGAAGTAGTAATGACCACACAGGGTCCATCTGTCCAAATCCCCAATATACAACTATATCACAACAATCGATAAGAGTTTATTACAACACTTTATATGCACATATACCTAAAACTAGCTTCGTTTAATATAGTTTACAAAATATTTATCGAAGCCACATCCCGGCTTCCTTCAAAATCATGGCCTGAGTGAGCGTCGGTCTCCCGCACACCCCTGAACCCGCAAGGTCCCACGACGGTGAGCAATGCCCAAAGAGGAGAATAATTCATACAAGGCTACTCACCTAAGTGGCACATGGAATGCCATTTCACGATTCAAGTGAAACATACACATTCCTACTCAAATGTCTACATGTAATGGATGAGAAATGTGACTCACCCCGGTCCCATGTCCCGAGTCCTCACCGAATTTCACGCATGGATATGCTGGTGTGAAAACCGTCATTTATGTTCCATCAATGACCATTTTTTCCAAAAAACAAAAGCTTTTGTGTTATAACCAAAACTCATTTCGACGCATATCAAATCTCATGTGTTTATACATTTGTGGGCAACGGATTTTCGCCACAATGTGACGCAAAGATGCCTTTTAGAAATTTTTACGGGCTTTCACCACTGGTGATCATGTCCAACCGCAATTAATAGGAATTTTGCCCTTGTTGACATTTTTACGAGCTTTCACCGCCGATGATAATGTCCAACCGCAACTAAACAGACATTCTTCCATTTTTGAAATTTTTACGGGCTTTCACCGTCAGTGATCATGTCCAATCGCAACTCAATAGGCATTCTAACCTTCTTTGCCATTTTTTTTTTGGGCCCAACACACGTATTTTCCTTCATACCGTAAAACCGTGGAACTCTATGGGACGTAGTCCTAGATACTGAGTCCACCACCCATTTACTAAGAATGATAAATGATTTAAAACCATGCACACACACCCATTTCAAGCAATGTCCCCGTGCACAAATGCAAAGCAATATGACATTGCCTATTTATGTATCATGTCACATATATGATGGATGATATATGGACAACTCTACTCATGCAAATCACCCATGCATCATTTGGACAATTATATCGATTAATAGACAATTTCAAATAAATCACACAATTGATGTCAACATATTTATGCACACATACATTGACAACCACAAAGACATCACCAATCAAGCAATGACTTACATTATACTTAGCCAAGATGTGACAACATGTCCACAAATAGGTAATGACAAGGCATGCAATGGCCTTTTCACACACAAACACATCACATGTCAACCATTAGGAGTACTCATATTGACATCCAAATCCGGTCATTACATTGTCAAGTGCAGTGGCACACTCTACAATCAAGTCAGACATGGCCATTGCACACAACAATTCATCACATGCTAACATATTTGAACACACATATTGACATCCAAACATGTCACTCTTAATCAAGTAATGATACACTCAAACAAGTCACATAATGGCCCTCGAAGCAAGCCATAATAGACCACAGAATAGTTCCAAACTCAGTTCAGAAACTAGTCCCCTAACAGTCCCAAAAACTGGACACAAATAGTTAAACAACCTAAGTTGTAGCAGTCCCGGGAAACGGACCATAACTTGAGTTATAGAGGTCCGATTTTCGTGACTCAAAAGCCTAACATCAAGTTTCTACGTAGAGATACAATTTCTTTGAAGGATACTTCAGCCCAAATTCTCACTTTTTCCCAGCCGAAAATCAGCCCCAAAAATCTAGACAATAGGTTCGGCCAAAACATGGCAGCCTGTAGCAGTCCCGGAAAATAGACCATAACTTGAGATATAGAGGTCCAATTTGGGAGATTCAAATGCCTAACATCAAGTTCGGGATAGAGATACAATTTCCTTTGAAGGATACTAGTCCAAATTCTCCCATATTCTAACCAAAAAATCAGCCTAAAACTGTACATCATATAAGGTCAAAATAGCACTATTCCCATAACCCACACTCTACAAACAGCCCCTTAGGGCAAAAATGGCCAAACAGCCCCTTAGGGCATTAAAACTCAACCAAACAGCCCCTATAATGGAAAATAAACAAAAGTAGGAAGAATCCCTACCTCTTGGAGCATAGAAGAAACTCTAGGAAGTCCCGTGGGCACTTCCTAAACAAGAAATCTTTGATTTCCCGAACTCCTCGCTTAAATCCTCGCAAACTCGTGTTTTCAGTACCCACATGCAGCCCTCACAAGTAGAAGGAACTTTCATTCTTGGGCCCAATCTTAATTCTTGACCGACGAACTCCTTAGATTGAAGAGAGAAGTTTTCATTTTTTAATTTTTTTATTTTCTCTCCCTCTCTCACTATACCTCTAACGCTTCCAACACCAAAATGGGAGATCCCTCCAATTGGAGATTTTTTTTCCTTTATATTTTTTGGATATGTGGATCACGTCCTGCCACGTGCCCCCCTTGCTCGGGTCCGTTTTTGCCCCAAAACAATTTATTTCATCCCGGTTCAAGTTCAAATTATCTTATACGAACTTTCTTTAAATTATTACTCAACTTCCAAGATTTTCTTCAAAAAGCTCTTTTTTTTTTGGGTCCACC